>PVJD01008655.1:0-70311 GCA_004026545.1 Mormoops blainvillei
CCACCAGCCTGGGCACGTGACTGGTACTTTTTAATTGGGTGCCGACAGTTAAGGATTTCATTTTGTTGTGTGTTAGATTTTGTTGAGCTTTATTTTTATTTTATTTTTATCTTCACCCGAGGACATTGTTTTTCATTGCTTTTTTAGAGAGGGAGAGACAGAAACATTTGTGTGAGAAGGAAATATCCATGTGAGAGAGACACATTGGTTGACTTCTTCGTGTCCCGACTGGGGATCGAACTGGCAGCCTGGGTGTGTGCCCTGACTGGGAATTGGACCTGAGACCATTCGGTCCATGGGTGGACACCAGCCAACTGAACCACAGCAGCCAGGGTGGCTGGTGTTGGGCTTTATTTTGGGAAACAGTTAAATTACTTGAAATTAGTTGGATCCTTTCAAGGAAAATTGCATGAGAAAAAATATATACAAGTAAAACGGTCTATTTATTGAAAATCCTGTAATGTTAAAACTGAATTGGCTTTTATTTCTGGCTGTGATGGAACAGCAGGGTTCCGATAACCAGGTTTACCACGCACCTTCGCAGCCTGTAAAGCCGTCCAGCCCAGGTGCGAAAGGCTTTGGGACGCTGGGAGAGCGGCTGGGTGGGGCCTCTCTGGGCGCCCCGTCCGTGCTTGAAGGAAGTGAATAGGCCTCAGCCCAGAGACGGCGACTCTGACTCTGGACACAGCCTGGTGACCTGAACTGAAAGTCGAGGGAACGGCCGACAATTTGAGGTCCAAACGGGTAGAAACCGCGCGGTAAAGTGGTAGGCAGCGCCTGCGCTCAGCTCAGCTCGGAAGGGTCCCCTGAAGGCACTGATTCGGAACTGACGCGCATGTGTGCGTCCATGCGTGTATGCGTCTGAACGTCCGTGCCTCCGTGTGCGTACGTGCGTGTGTGCTTAAGTGCGCGCGCGCGCGCCCTTTCCCGCCAGTGTGAGAGCCTCTGAGGCCGGGCTGGAGCCGCCGGGAAGGAGTGGGCACAGCCATTGCCGACGGGTACGTGGGGCCGAAACGCGTTTGTGTCCCCAGCAGCTGTGTGGAGCAGCCCCCTTGAAGGCGGCGGAGAGGCCCGGCCCTGGACGGATTTTCTCCTGCCAGCGGGGCAGGAGCAGCCTCCGAGGCCGAGCGTTTCCGGGCACACCCTGACCAGGACGGTTTTGCTAGTGTGGGAGGCGAGTCAGGGCCGTGTTCTAATTTGTGTTTCTCTTGTTACGACTATACGATCTTTAACTGTATTTAATTGGCCAAGAAAGCGTTGGTTACTAGTCCTTTTTTCTTTTCAGTTTTAAGAATTCCTTGTCTGAAAATGTACAGCTTTCAAGATCCGAAACGATTCCCCTGAGGAGTTTAAGACGCCTAAGAAGCTTGATGCAATCTGATCTTTTTCTTTCCTTGTGGGAGAGTGCTCTCTTGTTTCTCTTGAGAAGTGGCTTTTTATTCTTGGGTTTCTGAAAATTTCGTTCATTTGGGTCGTTCTTTTTTCTTTTTTATTTTTTTAAGGTTTTATCCACCTTAGGAGAAGGGAAGGGAGAGGGAAACATCAGCGTGTGGCTGCCTCTCGCGCGCCCCCTACTGGGGACCTGCCCCACTACCCAGGCACGTGCCCTGACTGGGAATCGAGCTGGAGACCCCTTGGTTCGCAGGCGGGTGCTCAATCTTCTGAACCACACCAGCCAGGGCTGGGTCGTTATTTCTTATATTGTTTCCTTTGTGTTCATCGTTTTTCAGAGTCCTTTGCGTATTGCTTCTTTCCTTGCAATGTATGGTGGTTACTATTGGGTTGGCCAAAGATTTTAGTTTTTCCCTTACCGTGGTCTAGTAGTGTTTAGTTGTCTTTAACTTCATTCAAAATAATTTTGTTAGGTTGTATTGTGACAGTGCATATCAGTGCGTTTTAAAAAAAATTATGAAAATTGGTGAATTTTTGTGCCGCCATTTTAATATTGAAGATGGAAGAAAATATGCAACATTTTCAGCATGCTATGCTTTATTATTTCAAGAAAGATAAAAACTCAACTGAAATGCAAAAAAGGACTTGTGCCACGTTTGGATAAGGTGCTGTGACGGAGCGAACATGTCAGAGTGGTTTGTGAGGTTTCTTGGTACAGTGGACCTTTTGGCCAAATAATCCTTGGCTGTGGGGCTGTCTCATGCATTGGAAGATGTTGAGCAGGCCCCCCAGTCCCTGCCCACGGGAAGCCAATAGCGGGAGACGGCCAACAGACTCAGAATACCCAAATCAGTGAAGTTATGGGTGAAAATCAAAATGTATCTTTTGTTTTATGGAAAAAACTAAATAGACTTTTTGGCCAACCCAATATTTTATATTTAAGGAAGAGGCGATTAAAAAGCCGTTTGGGAGTTTTGTGTAAGTGAGCGGTGCTTATTGAAAGGCTGCCTGACAAACTAAGTTTCTTGGCTCTGCCAGTGCCCACATTAGCTCTTATTTAGAGAATCTACCGTTTTTTCCTCGAGTGATTGCCATCGTTTATGTGTTCCTTGTGTGTTTGTTCATACTCACGGCAACCAGTTCTCCAATTTTTCTGGACACCCAGCAAGTGCCTACAGTTTATTTAGGATTTTCTGACACTAATTACCTGGAGTTAGTGTGGGCCCTGTAGGTTAAGGATTCAGTCCCATTGGATTCCACTCCCACCCCCCCGCCCCCCCATGCCAGTCTCAAGTAGCAGGTTCCCCGGTTAGCTACATACACTTCTGTCCCTTTGGCTGCAAGTTGGAGATTCCCGTGATTCCCCCTTCTCCCTGGCTCTCCCCGCCGCTCCCCGCCCCAGTCCTCAGGTTCAGTAATAATTTGCTGTAATGGCTGACAGAACTCAGGGAAACACTATTTACTGTACTGGTTTATTGTAAAGGGTGTTAAAAGAACACAAACAGCTAGATGAGGGGGTGCATGAGGTGAGGTCTGCAAGGACCAGTAGTTTAGGAGCTTCTCTGTCCTTGTGGAGTTCGGGGTGCACCATTGCTTCAGCACATAGACACATTCACTAACCTGGAAGCTTTCCGAATTGCTCTATTTAGGGCTCTTATGGGGTTCTGTTACTTAGGCATGAACGACTACATCGTTGGCTACTGGTGATTAACTCAGTTACCAAGTGAAGTTCTTGGGAACTTCATTTCTGGTTTTCTGTTCAAAAAAAAGTTTTCATTTGAACGTTTTTTTAATGGTAACACACTTACTCAAAAAGTGCACACGTTCTAAGTATACAGCTTGATAAGTTCTCCCAAAGTGAACACAGCATGTTAACACCAGTTACTCACATCCCCACATTTTCCTTCCCTGCGCCCCCTCATTTCCTTGCTTTGAGATGGAGTCATACTTGGTTCCTCAGTCTCCTTTTCTGTCCACATTTAGTCCTCTCAGTCACTCCCCTGTTAGACCTCTCTCCATAGTCACTCCACATTCGTTACTACCGCCCCCTTGTTCCTGCTCTTATTTCCATTCTTCAGATTAAAATTTTGAGTTTGGCTATTATATTCCAGTTTTTTAAAAGTTGAGAGAAGTTCTTTTACACTGAAATTGAGCTCAGTAGAAAACTCAAGTAGTCCTTCTGTCTTAAGTAAGACAAACTTGTAAAAAAAAATCCTGTTAAATGAATTGGTGATGGGATCCAAAGTTCTAGATTTTAATGTTTTTTCCTCTCTAGTTGATCTCCTGAATTCCTACCTGCTTTCATTTATCAATAAGCTACCAGAGTTCTTGAAAGCAGGTTTCCAGGCATTTTTTTCAACTTTGCCTGCTAAATTGTTCTGATTTCTTATTCTTGGGTTCTATTCAAGGCCCTCTCCTTCTGTCCTAGAGTATTTTTTCCACTCCGATTTCGATGTACCTGGTCATAGTGAATTGTGTTTGTAGAACCTGTTTGTTGAGAGTAGAGTGACTACGCTCATTAGTTCTGATATACTTGGAATAGAATGACTTAGTACTATTTAGAAAGGAATCCTCCAACAGTTTTAAGAGACCCGTTAAAAATATTCTAAACTTATTCTAAATTTTTAAAATTATTTTAATTATTAAGATTTTCATTGTTGTTTTTTAGAGTGAGGGGAAGGGAGGGAGAAAGAGGGAGAGAGAGAAACAGCGATGTGGATAAGTTGCCTCATGTATGCACCCAACCAGGAACCAGACCCGCAGCCCAGGCACAGGCCTTGACCAGGAATTTGAACTGGTGACCTTTCTCTTTGCAGGACAAAACCCAGCCAACTGAGCCATACCAGTCGGGGCTTACTCTAAATTCTTAACACAAAGTGACTGTTTCAGGTTCTGTTTTGTTTTTCTGAGTTTTAGAATTATGTTACTGGTCCAGGTGTCTCAGCAGGCAGGGAGAAACAGCAATGAATTCCATTTCCCTTCTGTTGTCAGTGCTTTAGAGGGTAATTTCATTTTCTGCTTAATTAACACAAAGTGTGAAGTATTATAGTTTTGTGCCTTGGGCTAAATAAACTTGAAAATATTAAGTGACAGAGGCGACCTTTGTAACTGAAGGGAAGGTACATTAGCAGTTTCTTGGTAGCTATTGATTCTAGTGTCTAATAACCTGGTTTAAAAATAAAGTCTGTGTAGCCAGGTGGTGGTTTTTGGTCTTACCAAAGTCACATATCTTCATGGTCAGTTTTATATAGATGTCCATGTTCCAGTTGAACTGAGCCGCTCCTGGGATTTTACATAGTACAGTGATACTTTCTCCTGCACGTGAGGGTAAACCAAGCTCTTCTTGCTGTAAAGTCATTTTACTTGATGGTAATAAGTAACTTCAAGGTTTTGATAGTAAAACAAACATAGTACAGTGGAGAAATTTCATAAGTTTGTAAAATAAAATGGGTCTTGAACTCATTAGTTTCTGTACTTTCTAAAAAACGTATTTGGACAAGGCAGGAGAATGGGTTTGTTCACTTTCGTTAATTTCTGTGGGCAGGTTTGAGAGAATCTGAGAGTCACTGAAGGAGCCCGGCTTCCAGGCAGAAGGACCTGCGTTTGCAGTCCTGGTTCTGTCCCTGCTGCCTGTGTAGCTTAGGGGTAAATAGCTCTTGTAATTTTGCCCCCTTTTCAGTACTTCTTATCAGAGAACATATTTAAGATGATCCTAGTATGCCTTTTTTTTTTTTAAGTGTATCTCTTTACTGTATTTGAACCCACGTTCTCGTGGTAAATACTTCAGCTTGCACTGTAACGCTTCTGAGCCAGGTTCCAGGGTGCAACCTGCAGCTCCCCTGAGCCCTGTGTCTTCTGCGTGCTTTGTTGTGCCCACGTTGGCTGCTCAGTAAATGAGTAGATTTGAATTACATTTTATCCTAATTCATTCGTACTGTCTGTGGTATAATGCTAAACTAAGACTTAGTTTCACTAACTCCTACCTAAAAAGGGTTCCATAAGTTAACTGGGGAAGAATTTCAGGGATGACTTAACCTGCTTTAGTTTTGTGAGGAAAGAGAAGCTTAGTGAGTAAAACTCTGTTTACTTTATAGAGTAAGGCTGGCTTATTTTTGTTGTGTATTTTATATGAAAATTTAGATCATTATAAGTTTTGCAGTTACGTTTTGTATATTGCAGCTTTAATAGTCTAAAAACTAGAGAACTGAAAGTATCCTGTTTCCAGTAATGCTTTTTTTTCCTCCTTAAAATTCTTTTTGGAGGGATGAATATAGCAATTTTCACGTATAACAACAAATAATAACAGGTCTCATAGTACTTCTGTTTTATTTTTTATGATTTTTTTTCATGTAAGTAAAGCACAGAAAAGTTTTGAACAGCTTAGGAGGTAAACTGAAGGGTCTGATAACATTTTAGGTTAAGGGAAGCATTAAAAGAGACTTAAAGGATGGGAATTTCTAGTACCTGGGTTTTTTTGAAATTAGTGCTATTTTATTTTTGAGAGGGTGTAATCTATAATTTTAAATAGAATTATAACAAGATATTGGACACTGCTTCGTGACCAAAAGTATGAAAATATAGTCAAGCAGTAGAATATTTTGCTAATATTAGAAGTCTTGTTCCTTAAGCAAGGATTTCCCTCCCTCCCTGCCTCCCTCCCTTTCGTGGAGGGGGAGGAGCCGGGGGGCGGGGCGGAGAAAGAAACATTGATTATGTAGCAGAAGTGAAGTGCTGTTATGATGGTGTCCATTGTGTTCTCTCATTGGAGGCACAGTTTCAATTTGTTCATTTTGAGCTGTTGATTAAGGATTCCCAGGCTATTGGCTGGACTATTGCAGAAACATAGTATGTGTTTTTAAAATTAAAAAAAAAATGAGTTTATGGACTTTTGGGAGAAGGAGGTAGAGAAACATTGGTGTGAGAGAAAAACACAGATCAGTCACCTCTCATATGTGTCCTGACCAGGGATCAAACCTGTAACCTAGGCATGTGCACTGAGCTGGAATTGAACCCACAACCTTTTGGTTTACAGAACGACACTCCAACCAACTGAGCCATACTGGTCAGGGTGAAAAAAACACTTAAGTATATTTTGGAGGTGGGGGCGGTTCTTAGAAATTGTATAGTAACCTCTTCTTAAACTTTTCAGTGTATACAGTTATTTATTTTATTTTTAGACAGAAGAGAAGGGAGGGAGAAAGTGAGAGAAACATCAATGTTTGGTTGCCTCTTGCTTGCCCTCTACTGGGGACCTGGCCCACAACCCAGGCGTGTGCCCTGATTAGGGAATTGAACCCATGACCCTTTGGTTCGTAGGTTGATGCTCAAACCACTGAGCTGCTGCACCATCCAGGTCAGTGTAAACCTTTATATTTCTCTGGTTTCAGGGCATTTTATTTAAGGGGTTATAATGTAGTTCTCTTACTATTTACTTTTATTGAAGAAAGTCCTATCACATGAAGTGAACTATTTTAAATAATGCAGTGGTATGTAGTACATTCACAGTGGTGCGACACCAGCACTCCTATCAAATTCCAGAACGTTTTCGTCACCCCAAAATAAAAACCTGTCCATTTAGTAGTCACTCATTCTTCCCCCCCAGTAGTTCCTGGCAATTACCAGTCTGCTTCTCCTCTCTGGATTTACCTATTCGGTAATTTTCATGTAACTGGAATTGTACAATATGTAATCCTTTGTGTTTGGCTTCTTTCATTTACTATGCTTTTGAAGTTAGTCCTCATAACATGTCGGTACTTTATTTCTTCTTCCATTGAAGGTATATGAGATCTGTCCAGAAGGTATGTAATATGAAAAATACAGACATTTATTGAAGAACATCCAAGATAACAAGAAACACTGTATGTAGGATAATGATGCCTTAGTCCCCTTCAAAGTAGGCACCTTGGGACCTCACACAGTTCTCCCAGTCTCCATCAGCTGCTCTGTTGTATTTTCTTGAATCTCATCGAAGTCTGAAATCTCTCCCCTTTCAAAGGTCATTTTAGTTTTGTGAAAAGCCAGAAGTCGCAGGGTGCCAAATCTGGGCTGTAGTGGGACTGAGTCACCTGGGGAATTTGATGTTTTGCCAAAAAACTGCTTGAGATGTGATGCGCGAGAGGGTGCGTTGTGATGATGAAGCTGCTGATCACCAGTTGCCCATAGCTGTGGCCTTCTGAGTCATCCGAATAGTTTCCGTGGAGGAATGTTCAAGTTTAATGCAAAATTTGATGCAGGTTCATTGCTCTCTACTTGCTTAGTCATTGTGAATGTGATGGCCACACAGTCCGCATGCTCACTAAGTGGCATCTACATTCCTACCAACAATGTACTGGAACCAGTTTCTCCACATACTTGCCAATACTTGTTCTTTACTGTATTTTTTTTCCTTTTGTTTTTGTTGTTTTGCTTTTGTTCTTTTTGTTTGTTTTTTCCCTTTATTTCATTGTTTTTTTCTTTTAGGGGTGGGGTTTGTCTATTTGAGTCCTCTGCCCATTTTTAAATTGGGTTGCCTTTTTGTTGTTGAGTTTTAAGATTTCTTAACATTTTGGAATTCTAGACCTTATCAGATGTGATTTACAAATATTTTTTCCCCATTTTGTCAGTTGTCTTTTCACTTTGTAGGTAATATCCTTGGAACAGAAGTTTAAAATTTTCATGAAGTCCAGTTTCTTTTTTCTATTGTTACTTATGTTTTTGTGTCATTTTTAATAATGCATTGTCAAATCCAAGGCGATGAAGCTTTACCTGTGGGGTTTTTTTAATGGTTTTATTATTTTAACTTTTATAGTTAAGTCTGATTCATTTTTGTGTTTTATTTCTGTGTATAGTGTGACTGGGAATCCCAGTTGTTGCAGCACTATTTGTTGAAAAGACTGGTATTACCTCCATGGAACGGTCTTAGCACTTTTGACAAAACTCAGTTGGCCATATGTATGATTTTTTTCTGGACTTCAGTTCTATTTCATTGGTTTATATGTCTGTCCTTATGTCTGTAGGACATTGTTTTGATCAGTGTAACTTTGCAGTAAGTTTTGAAATAGGGAACTGTGAGCCTCATAACTATTCTCTTCTCCCAGTATTGTTTTGGGTATTTGGGGCCCCTGCAGTTCCAAATGAATTTGAGAATGACTTTTCTGTGTCTGCAGAAAAGGTTGTTGAATTTTAAATATGTATTATGTCGAGTATATATCATTTCGGGTAGTATTGCTGTCTTAATACTAAGTTTCCCAATCCTCGAATGTGGAATATCTTTGTATTTATTTAGTCTTTTAAATTTTCCTTCAGCAGTGTTTTGTAGTTTTTAGTGAACAAGTTTTATATATGCTTGGTTAAATTTATTACTAGATCTTTTATTCTTTTGGATGTTTTTGTGAATAGAATTTAAAAATTTTCTTTTTTGGATTGTCATTGCTAATGTATAGATAAACAATGGAGTTTTCTGTGTTGATCTTGAATCCTGCAACATTGCTGAATTTATTAGCTCTAACATGGATTTTTCCATGGATTTCTTTGGCACTTTCTGTTACAATATCATGCCATTTTCCAGTCAGACTGCATGATGCTGGCTGAAGAGGCCAGGTAGCATTCTCACTGGCTGCTCTGTCTGCCATCGTTCAGTGGCCTGTAATGGTGCAAGTGTTCACTGCCAGAGGTACCTGAACCTCAGGGCTGTTCAGGTGGATCACTGTTGCTGGTTGGTGAACGTACTCACTTATTTAGTACCAGAGTTCCTGCCTACCCCTTACTTCTGTAAGGAGAACTCAAGGTTTTCATGACCTGCAGTTGTTGCCGGTTGAACCACCTTCTCTCTCTGAACAGTTCGTCTCCCACCGATGTGCACCATCTCCCACCAGTGTGCACCAGTGCCTACAGTTTGGTGAGTCTCTCCAGGTTCAGAGTCGATTATCTCGTCGGGGAGGAAATGGACGAGCAGTAAGTGCATGCACACGGGGTTGTGGGATGGCAGCTAGAGGCAAATCTTTTACATTTGTCTTTCTTGGGGTTTGGTTAGCTTCTTGGATACATTTGTGTGTTTATCAAATTTGTTAAGTATTGGGTGGACCAAAAAGTTTGGCTCTTTCCGTACAATTACTTTAGTAGCGCTTAGTTGTCTTTAACTTCATTTGAAACAGTTTTGTTGTTGTAGATTGTATTTTGACAGCTGTCATATCTGCATGCATTTTTAAAAAACTTATCAAAATTGGCGAATTTTTGTGTAGCCATTTTAATATTGAAGATGGAAGAAAATAAACATTTTCGGCATATTATGCTTTACTATTTCAAGGAAGGTAAAAACACCACTGAAACAAAAAAAGATTTGTGCAGTGTATGGAGAAGGTGCAGTGACTAATTGAATATGTCAAAAGTTTTTTGCTAAGTTTCATGCTGGAGATTTCTTGCTGGACGATACTCTAGCAGTTGAAGTTGATAGTGATCAAATTGAGACATCAATTGAGAATCAACATTCTACCATACAGGAGATAACAACATATTCAAAATATCCAAATCAAGTGTTGAAAATACTTTGCACCAGCTTGGTTATGTTAATCGTTTTGATGTTTGGGTTCCACATAAGTTAGGTGAAAAAACCTTGACTGTATTTCCACATGCATTCTCTACTTAAACATAAGGAAAACATTTAGTTTCTAAAACTAATTGTGATGGGTAATGAAAAGTGGATACTTTACAATAATGAGGAACAAAAGAGACCTTGGGGCAAGCGAAATGAACCACCACCAACCACACCAAAGACCAGTCTTCATTGAAAGGCAATGTTGTGTATATGGTGGGATCGGGAGGGAGTCCTCTATTATGAGCTCCCTCCGAAAAACCAAATGGTTAATTCCAACAAGTACTGTTCCCATTTAGACCATCTAAAAGCAGCACATAAAAGAGCCCAGAATTAGTCAACAGAAAACACACAATTCCCTATCAGGATAAGGCGAGACCGCATGTTTCTTTGATGACCAAGGCAAAAACTATCAGAGCGTGGCTGGGAAGTTCTTATTCTGTCACATTCACCAGACGTTGCACCTTCGGATTTCCATACATTTAGGTCTTTACAAAATTCTCTTAATGGAAAAAATTTTAATTCCCTGGAAGAGACTGCAAAAGGCACTTGGAACAGTTCTTTGCTCAAAAAGATAAAAAGATTTGGGAAGATGGAATTATGGAGATGCTTGAAAGATGGCAGAAGGCAGTGGAACAAAAAGGTGAACGTTGTTCAGTAAAGTTATTAGTGAAAATGAAAATTTTTACTGACCTTTTTGGGCAAGCCAGTATTTAACCATTATTTCCTTAGATAATCCTTTCCACCTTTTTCTCTCTTTTGGCACTACTATCGTGCATATGCTGGTATGTGTGATGGTGTCCCACAGATCTGCTCAGCTCTGTTTTTGGTATTCTTCCTGCTCCTTAGACCTGTGATTTTTAAGTGACCTATCTTCAATTCTCTGATTCTTCTGCAGGCTCAAATCTGCTGTGGAAACTGTCTAGTGAAATTTTACTTCAGTTATTGTTGTCTTTGATTCCAGAATTTCTCTTTGGTTCCTTTCTGGAATTCCTATGTCTCTGCTGATGTTCTCTTTGTTGAGACATTGTTCTGCTGGTTTCCTCTAGCTCTGTACTTGAGATAGTTGAGGTCTGTGTATCATCAGAGACAGTTTTTGCTAATTTTTTTCTTGTGAATTAGCCATGCTTATTTCTTTGTATTATTTATTTATTTATTTATGTAGAAAATGGAACATTTTGAATATTGTAATTTGTAGACCCTGAATTGAATACTTCCCCTCACCCTTCCCTTCCAGTCCTCAGGGTTGCTTGCTGTGAGTTGTAGTTGGGTGTTCATTTAGTGACTTTTCTAAACCATTTTTGTACAGTCTGTATTCTTGGGCTGGGGTAGTGTCTGACCCATAGCTCATGGTCACCTAGGTTTTTGTTTTTGTTTTTAAGAAAAATAGTATTTTAATGACAAATTTTAAAGAACTTAATGCAAAAATGTCATGATGAACAAAATATGAAAGTTTACATGAGGATCATTATGTTGCTTGTGTCGCAGCTGAACCAGGCTGTAGCCCCTTTTTTCCTTTTTCCTTTTTTATTGGGGTTACATTGGTAATGTAATTATAGGTTTCAAGTGTCCAGTTCTATAACATGTCGTCTGTATATTGTACTGTGTGTTCACCACCACCCTAAGTCAAGTTCTTACGTCACCATTTATCCCCCCGACTACTCTCAGGTTGCAGCCGTTGATAAGACTGGCCGCACAAAGTAATTCCAGTGCCGTACAATAGCGGTTTTATTTCAGCTGTGCATGGAACTGGTGTCCTCAGAGTCCCTGAACAAGAACCATCTTGACTGTGTTCAGTTAGTGTTTTGTTGCAGATGCATGATTGGAACCTGAAAGGAATGTAAAAAGTGAAAGGAAAGGTAACTCTTGTATTCATCTATTGGGGCATTGCTGTAATGTTTAGCCACACCTTTATAGCTCTGCCTTAGCCTTCACTTCCTGCTTTTGCTGAACCTGAAGACTGTCCAGAGGTGAAAGCTTAGGGTTTCCAGGTTTTTTTCTCTTTGTGCACCCTCTCCTGGGCATTTCTGTGGGTTTCTAGGTTACCTGGTATAAGGGAGTGCTTTGGAATGAAATAGTTTCCCAGAGAAATTCCCTTCTAGCCTTTTCTCTTGAGCTTTGGGTGTGCTGCTTAATCATTTGTAAACCTCTGCCCCAGGCAGGGGACAGTTCATGCCTTACAGGTGTAAGCAAGTGCCCTCCACACAGTCGCTTTTCCTTTCATGTTTCCTTCCCAAACACAGGCAGGGCCCTCTTGTCATTCCTCCCATAATCCCCAGACAGGTTTACACAAACAGACACAACTCTGAGAATAATGTCTACTCTGCCTCCTCCGGAACTGGACTCCAGGGCCCCACACCACTGCGGGGTTGGCGGTGCGGGGGGTGGGGGGAGGTGGGGGTCAAGGGCATGTGAAAATACCGCAGAGCTTCTGTGCCCTTTTAGAGTTTTGTTTGCTTGGTTGCTATAAACCTTTGATTTTTTTGAGGATTCTGACGCCCCTGATTCTGACAGATTCTGCTTGATATCTGGCATTTCTGTGGAGGGTTGGGCCCTTGGAATTCCTGTTTCACCATTTTTGTTGATGTCCTTCACATGCCTCTTCTCATTTTTAATGTTCAGATTGTCCCAGATTTGGCCAGTGGAACCCATTGAAACTGGTTTCTGTGGCTGTTAAGGTATTGCCCAGTCATTATTTGAACATTTCCTTGTTTTTTGCCACAAGAAAATATTCCATGCTTATTTTGTCATCTTTTTTTCTAGCCTTGGAATTAGCTATTGTCAAAAAAGTCCTGGCTTTACTGAAAAATGGTTTTTTAAAAGTCAAGACTTAGATGTTAAAAATTCTCATTTCTATTGGAATATTACTGCTTAAGCCCACCAGTGTGCAGAGCTGTGGGGGGTGGGGATACATATATGTAAACAGATGTATTTACCTTTATGTTGTATGTGAACATTAATATCTTAATATTATTAATATATGACTGCATTAGTCATTAATCATACTGACACAGTATGAAGCCATAGCATAGCATAGCATTCACTCTAGTTTTCACCCTTCCCATTATTAGTT
Source organism: Mormoops blainvillei (assembly GCA_004026545.1). Taxonomy (NCBI): domain Eukaryota; kingdom Metazoa; phylum Chordata; class Mammalia; order Chiroptera; family Mormoopidae; genus Mormoops; species Mormoops blainvillei. The sequence goes on from PVJD01008655.1 coordinate 13,035, forward strand.
ATTGCCTTTGGCAGTATGAAACTTACTTCAATTATTCTAAATATATTAATTTGCTCATTTTCCCTGTATGTCACCAACCTATGATAGCCGCTGCCACTTCCCCCATGTGCACACCTCCCTATCCCTGCCTAGTTTCTTGACTCCCTATCATAGCTGCTACTCTCTTCTCATGCAGAAGTCATCTTCATTCCTTTTTGCCCGGTGCCCAGTCCCTGACTGCCCTGCGTGGATGCCCTGTCTTAGCTGCTTTGAAATTGGCATGTGCGGGGCCACCCTCTCTCCCCTGCTCTGGCTCCAACACCGAGTCTGGACCTCTTGGCTTCTTTGTTCTGCTCCACATAATGGCTTAGACCTGAATTGGGATAAGGAAGACCTACGTTCTAAAGGGAATCTATTAAAATATTAAACTAAGCTTATACTAAAGAAATATTCCTCAGGTTTACCATAAAGAACACTAAGGATGAATTTGAATAGTCGTGTTCTGGTTCTTGCCCTTTTAACGAAGGACTGTTAGCAGTGTGACTAACTCTGAAAAACTTTTCAAGGATTTAATGTAGGTAGTCTGGCAGTAAAGGGTAGTTTTCTTTCTTTCTGTCTTTTTTTTTTTTTACATCCTCACCTGAGGATAGGTTTATTGATTTTTGGGGGTGGGAACGACAGAGAAACATTGAGGAGTTGCCTTCTGTGTGCGTACTGACTGGGGATCCAACCAGCAACCTTTTGGTGCACAGAACGACACTCCAACTAACTGAGCCACTTGGCCGCAGCAGGCAAGGGTAGTTGTCTTTTTGTAGCTTTAACAGTGTTCAGGTTGAGTCTTGCAAGGTAAGTAGTTGTCATCTCAATTTTAATGAAAAGGGGAAACAGACTATGATGTAAACCTGCAGAGGTTGTCCAACCTAATGGCTGGTTGAGCTGATTTGAATTTAGGACCGTTGGACTTTGAAACCATCGTCCTTCAAAAAATATTTGTGCTCTGATTCTAGTTAGAATGGCTTTAGCTGTTGGTTGATTTGGGTGTTTTTGAAGGACCTGGTGATTTTTAAAGCTTTACTCATCTGAAATATGAACCATTACAGTGATAGGAAGTTTTGGTGCTCATTCTGATGAAATCAAGTTGAGTAAGTTTTTTATTGAGAGCATTTGGCACAAATTTGGTGGCTTTAGAAGTAAAATATTACAGCAAATACAAAAAAAGTCTCGTCTATTTGTGTACTTTTGGCCAGAGTATATTGTTTAACAATTTGAAGAACTATATTTTGGACTTAATCAATGATCTGTGGGTTTTTTGTTTTTGTTTTTTTTTAAAATCAGGCATGTACACCTAGAAGTGCACAGAATTTAGATTAGGGTTTTTAAAAAAGAACCAGTTTTCCCTGGGTAGTTTTTATTGCAGATGATTCAGACTTCAGACATGGATTCATGAACAAGTTATAAATTGGGTGAGAGATGAGAAATTGGGAAAACTCTTTTAAGTGTTTATGTCCACATGGGGCCTTTAGACCTAGCAGAATCTGGTAGAAGATTACTAATAAACTTGAATCCCTGGGGTGTCAGTAGGACTGCTAATTTGCAGCCCACCTCTTTTGTTATTAATCACCAATTGATATATGTGTAAAGGAAATATGTAAACATTTTTAATTAGTATATTTCTAATATTGCTATTTGTATTGGTTTGTGAGGGCTGCTCCAACAAAATAGCACAAAGCAAGTGGCTTAAACAATTTATTGTTTCAGTTCTGGAGGCTAGAAAGAAGTTCTAGATCCAAGATGCAGTGACCACTCTCCTTGGCTTGCAGATGGCCACCTTCCTGCTGCCTCTTCACACTGTCTTTTGTCTGTGCCCTGCGACTCCGCTGTCTCTCCGTGTTCCATGTGTCCTCCTCTTACGGGACACAAGATGGGAACAGGACTGACCCTAACAGCGTCCCTTAAGTTAATCATCTCTTCAAAGATTTTATCTCCAGATAGGGTTACATTCTGACAAAAAGGGCTTATACCTTCACCATGTGAATTTGGAGGGGTTGGGGACACAATTCGGCCTGTAACATCTATACAGAGAAAGGAAGGTGGAATGCAATCAGGTGGCACCAAGCACAGTTAAAATGAGTTGGGTGGAGCTTTTGAAACTGATTTGCCTTTACATATGCAGAGGAGTAAAATTTCTTTTTCCTTATACTTCTATGGCTGGGGGCCCTGTGGATTAATTAGACTAACAAAAGACAGATGACAAGAGAAAACGGAGAAGTTTATTATTAGCCTGTGCTCACATTTGGGAGTATCCAGAGATGAGTAAATCTAAGGGATGGTGTGAATTTCTGATCCTTTCATAGGAGGAAGGGACAAGGGAACTTAATGGAAAATCAAATGACTTTTTGAAAGATAAATGGACCTTTAGGAGAATTGATGGGAGAAACGATAGTTTGTGGCAGCAGTGTTTTGGTGGTATGCTGTTTCTTGTTTTGTTTTTTATTTTGGGCCTCCCAGAAGAGAAGGTTGGAGTGGCTTCAGATTGGGAGTTGATAAATTGTTTTGGGAGGCTCTGCTACTCGGTAGGTACAGGATTTTGGGAACTCAGATGCCTTCAGAACCGTTCTTACGTCAAAATGGCATGTTTTGGGGTGGCTCATCGTGATCTCGTCACACAGTCATGCAGATACCATGATACCAGCTAGTACTTGTTCATTACTGTTTTCAGAACATTAACACTTCTACCATTAGCAGTTGATACTTTATTTTTCAAGAACTAGATTTAAATTAAAATTCATAACCACATTGCAGAAATGGATAGGTAATGTTAATGGTTGTCTCTTAGTGATAGTTTCCAGTTTATAACTTCTCAATCATCATTTTGGATGAGACCCTGTTTAAAGTCATAAGCTTTAACTTACTGGTTAATTTAAGTTCTTTGGAATTTCCTGTGAATTTTCATTTGGTAGAGGCTAAAATTTTTCATTCAGGTTCGTTATTAGAACTGTAATCTTAATAGTTTCAACGAGAAGTTGTTGGGAATGCAGCAGTCCATCACAAACATTACAAAGCAGTTTAGTATTTAGCTTCATTCAAAATAGATAATTAAAAGTCCTTCATATATCCTAAAACATTTTAGATTTCCTTTTTATTTTAGAAGACTTAAAAAAGTAACACAAGGTAGTAGTGGAATTAGAATTCCTGATTTTTTATATGGTACATTTTGATTAGGCACGCTCTTAAAATCTTACATTTGTTTCATAAGTGTATTTTTGGAATTCTACCAGGTTTTCAAAAATGTAATCGCCAATGTTTTTCTGTCCCCAGTTCTCATGAGCGTTTAGGATTTAAACATTTACCATAGTGAGTTAACTAGTTTTATCTGTTTTTTTGGTACCTGGCCACTGTTAACCTTTTAATAGACCGGCACAGTTTTGGATAGTTGAAATAGAATATTTCTGTTAATATCTTGAGAATCTTTTAAAACACATTTTAGGAAATTGATATGACTTTAAAAAAATATGGGCATAGCAGTTATAGTTGAAAGAAGACCTGGAAAAGGAAGATTAACAGTGGTATTGATCATTTTGTTTTTAAAATTTTTCGCTGTCGAGGTTATTTGTAAATATAAAACATTTGTTATTAAACTTAGATATTTTGATGTTCAGAAAATTTGATTTCTTCATTTACTGATCGTCTAAGTTGTATATGGAAGTGAGTACAGTTGCGTACTTGGCTTTGGCCTTATTTTAAAAAAAACCTGAATTTGCTGTGTTTAGATTGGGCTGGCAACTTGTAAGTGTTATTGATGATGCAGTTGAGAGAGGCTCCCAGAAACAAATTTAGAATGCAGAAGAGAAGTAGCTCCTAAAACACAGGGTGGGCAACAGCAGGCTTATAGTTGTTTGTATGGAAAATAATACAATAAGAAATAACAGTATAAGAATAAACCCTTGTGTTTCACCTAATCAGAACTGTAAGCCTACTTTTACCCCACCCTGTGTTTAAGATAACTATTGTGATGATTACAATAAAAACACCTTTTAATTATGGAAATTTTCAACCATTCATGTAAGTGGAGAGAAGACTTTATACAGCTCCTTCCTTGAGCCAACATTTATAAACATGTGGATGGCCTTGTTTCATTATAAACCTAGCCAGCATTCCTTGGTTTATTTTAAAGGGAATTCCAGTTTTGTCCATGTTAATTGTAAAGACGTCAGTGTATATCTTCCTTTTAAATGCCATCATTGCGCTAAGCATCACGACACCTAAAATGATTAACATTTTTTAATGCCATTGCATATTCAGTTCATGTTCAAGTTTTTTTGATTGTTAAAATTTTCATTTTTAAGGCTGGGCTGGTTTTAGTAAGGATCTGTGTGTATAAGGTGCACACATTGTATTTGGTTGCTCTGCCTATTCAAACCATTTATTTGTTGAAGAAACCACGTCATTTTACCTGTAGAACAGTTTGTGATCTGGATTTGTTGGATTACTTGCCTCAAAATGCCCTTTAACTCGGTTTCTCTAGGTTGAATCCCTTGCAGATTGGTAGTTCGATCAGATTTCACATTCCATATCGGGTGGGGGCAAGGAGGCACCCTAAATGATACTCTGTGCAGCCCCTTGGGACACCAGGGGGCACTTCACATTTAGTTCATTTGTGGTAAGGCCGTCGTACAGTAATTTTTAAAAATAAGCTTTATTGAGAGATTCTTTTTACAATAAAATTAACCAGTTTTAAGTGTACAGTTTGATGAGTTCTGATAAATGTGTACATTAATATAACCACCACTACAATCCTAGATAACACCCCCTTAGCTCTGAAATTTCCTCCTGCCCTTTGCAGTCTTTCCCCTCCCCCACAGGCCCTCCACCCACTCCATTGGTCTAATTTCTGTCACTTTATTCTTGCCATTTCTAGAATTTCATTATAAGTGGAATTTTAAAGTAGTAAGATTGTTGTAATTTAAAGGAGATATGGAATAAGAAGATGATTTTGGTCAGGAGCTACAGGTCTAATTCCTTCCATTTTTATGACAGGGACTGGCCATGAGGTGTTGAAGCCTTGTTTCCTTGAGCCGGAGAGACTGGACCTAAATGGCGCAGCATGACTTTGCTCCAGCCTGGCTTAATTTCCCCACCCCACCATCATCAACGAAGGTACCCGCTCTCGCATCTTTCTCTTTTCTTTTTGTCTTTCTGTCTGCCTCTTATTCTACTCAAGCGTAGTTAATGTACAGGCTTAATATTTTTGTGGAGAAATACTTTTTGTATTACTATCTAAGTTAATTTACATTTAACCTATTGGTTTTTATTATTTCAAAAGTCAGTTTTTAATATACAATCAGCGTATGAAACCATTTTATTTAAAGTTGTCTTTTGTACAAAGTTCTACACGCTGTTTCAAGCCATATTGAATTACTGTTGCATCCTACCTTTTTTCCGTATTATTTTTCTGATAACTTGCCTTACTTTCCTGTAACATTTTTTTAAAGTGGAGGATTTTGAAGTCTTTCCATATAACTGGAAGACTTTCTTGTGTAACCAATGTCACTTTGAATGGCACATTACTAAAATTTCAGGAGTTATGAGGACTTTGCAACAATTGTTACGTATCAGGACTCACTAATCTAAGAATTGTTTGTCTTACTAAAATACCAAAGCAGAATAGTTTGTAGGAGGGAGCTCGGAATTGGTTAGAATCAGTCTACTTGGTTTAAGAGCTATCTGCCACTTCTTTTTCCTTAACGCAAGGGAATTGAGAGAGGGTCCTGATTGGCGGCCTACCTGTTAGTAAAGCTCTACCTGGTGCAGGCAGTGTTACAACACAGCATCAAAAACAGCTGCTAGGAGAGTCAATTTATAATTTGAAAAGTTGTTACCGTGTGAGGACTTGTTATATCATAATAAATTTGACCCGTAATATGTTGAAAAGCTGCTTTGGAGTGACAGAATTCCTAGACAATAGAATTTTATGTTTGAAGATTGATCTTATTGGTCATATCAACTGACCTTTTAAAATACAGATGGAAGGTTAATTGACTTGCCTATTGTCATGTAACTAGTGTTAGCCTAGATTATAATCCAGGATACATTTCCTGTTCCGTGCTCTTTCCATAGGAGTCATTTTTGGCATTCTGTAAAAGGATTAAACATTTCGTTTCCTATATTGTGAAATAGGATTTGAAATTGTCAGGGAGTGGAGACTTCTACTGATTTAAGCCACTGAGAGCACTTCTTAGTTACAGATGTTCTTTTCCTCATATATGTTGATGTCTGGAATTTTCTTCCCTCAGCTGTGCTCCTCTGTCTTTTTAGTGGGTTCATACACCCCGTCCCCGGGTCCCCCCCACCCCCCCGGAAATAGTATAAGATTTAATTTCATTTTTAAGCAGATCAATAAAAATTACCAGAATCTGGAAAGTTAGTTACAAAGTTTGAGAATAAAGTTTGAGAATAATTCTTCATTCAAATGCTAATTCAAGGTCAACAAAGATTGACTTTTACTCTGTGTGGTGAACCCTCCCTGCCCTCTGGAACCTGACTCTGGGTCTGTGCGCAGGCCCTGGGCGTGATGACCGAGCCTGATGACGAGGATTGGGACCACTTCTTCTAGATCCTCACTCATTGTTTATTTTAAGCTGTCTTCAGAAAATGAGATGGAGGGAGGGAGCAAGAGAGGAGGAAAGACATCGGCATAAGAGAGAAACATCAGTCGGTTACCTCGACCCAGGTGACCAGGAATTGAACCAGCAAATCTTGTGCTTTGTGGGACGGCGCCCAACTGAGCCACACCAGTCAGGGCCACAGTAGTTTTGATAAACACAAACACACCTAGTAATGACTTTTTAAAATTTTATTTTCTGTGACTTCTTACACCTTGTCTTTTACCCTTTCATCTCAGAATTGCTATTCATGGATTCTGGTTTATAATTAACCTTGTTTTCTGTTGGAGCCCTTTTAACTTTTATGCTGAGCACAACAAGTAATAATTACTGTTTTATTCTTTATTTCAACTTAATGAAAGACATTTATTTGTTCGAAAGGATAATTCGAGGACTTGAATTAAGGGTAAAAGTATTTTCAGAACTGCCTGCACTTCACTGGTTTTCTGAGTTGTGTAGGATTTTAGCCCCATCGTGTGGTGAGATTTTAAACTGCATTGATAATGTCTGCCACAGGGCATTGCATCGGCTGCTGAAATCAGTGCTCCCTGGGACCCAGGCATAAAGTTCATACAGTGTTTTCATGTGCACACAGATAAAACATTAAAAGACACATACCTGTGTCTTTTAATATTTTCCCTGTGATCTTTTGTTCTTTTTTATTCCATTAAAAATGCAAATTGTTACTGATTTCATCATCCTTTTAATAGGTTCCTAACTGCAGTTTGAAATGTAAAATTTTTATTGAAGAAATACTGAACAGAAATGGTTGTAGATACTGAAAAGTTTAGATGCCGTTTTACATAAGCCCTCTACAGACATTTCTTCTTGCCGTTGTCTTGCCTTAAGGAATATAGGGTAGTGATGGCTGTCCTTAGGCTAAGGTGCCCTTTCATTGTCTGATTGCTTGAAGAGGGAAAATGCTAGGGGTGTGGCATTAGGAGTAGATGGGTGTGGTAGGAAAGAGGAAGAAAGCAAAAATTTTTCCTTTTTAAACAAAAATAATAAAAACGTGAGATTCTCCGACAGTCAGTACCTTTTCATAGTCGTATTCAATACCCTGTAGTTATTTTTGTGGCTAAAATGTAGCATTACTGCTTTATTGATTCTTTCGTGGTGACATTTTAAAGGTAGTGATTAATACTATACTTTTTAATAGTGAAAGCAATGTCAGTCTGAGTGGAAAATGTGTACTACTTAAACTTTAAGCCAATAGAGGATCAGAAAATTCAATCAGACAGGTAGCCTGGTTTATTCAAACTTCCTGTTTACTGTATAGAATTGTTTATTACTGATTCAGATATTCTAAGGAATCCAGAAAAGGAATGAAAATGTATAAGAGGGAAAGGGATACAGATGGTCTCTTCCTTGGTCATTGTTGTATCTAACCTTTCTTGAGGCGTCACTGTATGCTGATCACTCTGTAAACACTTTATATGAAGGCTGACAAGAATCCTAAGAGGTAGATACTCTGGTTTTTTCCTCATTTACAGATGAGGGAACTGAGGTTGAGAGAGATGAGCAATCTGTTCCGAAGGGCTTGAGCTAGGGTAGGAGGAGTCCATGTGTTCCTGACTTTGAAATGTTTCAGTTTAATAACTTCCTGGTCTTGATTATTAGGTAGTAGACTGATTTTCAGAAGTGAATTACTACATATGTGAATGTCAATAAATACTATTGTTTTGCATGTTTAAAAAATTTATATAAATGATTATCATTTATATATCTGCATCTTACTTTTTACATTCATTCTGCTTTTGAGTTTTTCCATGTTATCTGCAGATGTAGTGTAGTTACATGAAGCTACTGTGTGCTTCTGCACCACATTTCATGTGTCCATGTACCTTCAGATGTTTTTAACAGCTGCTATAGAGAGTACTGCATTGATGAATATTCTTGCAATATTTCCTTGTACACATGGATAAGAATTTTCTAGGTCAGTACTCCTTAACTATATGATAAGATAATCGAGATTTTGTTAAATTGCAAGCCCTGGTGACAGTAGGTCCCAGGATAGGGCCCTGGTTCTCACACTCTCCAGAGTGAGGCCTGTTCTGCCCGCCTGTGGGCCAGACCTGAAATAGCAGGGCTGACAGTCGGGAGACGCGCCACTGGGCCTGGGGTAGGTAGCGCCAGGGTCCCCTCCATGTGACGTGCCGGGCTGTGCTCCTGCGTGTTGGGCTGCAGGGATTGTTTTATGCTGTTGCTGAGATTCTTTTCAGATTATCAGAGTTAATGTTTTTGACAGTCTTTGTTATAAAATGCATCTTCAGTGTTCTTGAACATTGGCTTGTATTTCTGTGAATTGCCTGTTCACAGTCTTTGTTATTTTGGGTTGCTTTTTTTTCATACTGGTTTAGGAAATATATGCATATATACATATTTATGTTTGCATATCTGTCATTTTTAATGTCTTTACATAAAGTTACGTAGGTTTTTTTTTTTTTAAGTCTTCGTGTATTCGGCTAGATATATTCAAGTGCCTACTTGTTGCTGTTTTTAAAAGTTTCTTTAAGTCCTTGCTGCAGTGCCTTGTTAGTGTTGTATGTAGCAGCTTTGAGGAATTCTTAATCTGCAATGTCTTTGGGATTTTTTAAAATGGACAAACATTTATTCACAAATACTGTCAGTTTTTTATCTACCTTTTCAGTCCTGTTACTTGTGTTTCTCGTTCCTCTTTTACTGTGCTGTCTCTGTGTCAGTCTGTGAGGGTCTGGGACTGTATCCTCTCGCAAACTGGAAAGCCGACCTTGGGTGCTGGTGGGAGGCAGGAGCCTCCTGGGTCCAGAAAGGGGAGAGCTCCACGGCTTGAGGCGTGGCACGCAGCACGTGACCCCCAGGGCTGGGACTGGCTCTTTATGCCCCCAGCCCTTTGGGGTTGTATGGCGTGTCCAGGTGGACGCTGCCCTTGCATTGATTGGTGAATCCACCACATTTGTTGTCAGTCTGCTCTTTGTCCCTGAGAAGGACATGACCTATTTCTTAGTGCCGCTTGCTGCAAACTGAACCCTTAGAAATGGACCATACAGAGAGCAGTCAAGGTTTTGGTTCTTGGCACACAGTTAAGACTGTTGGGATAACCCATCCTAGCAACCCACTCGTTAGCTCTGCGTGTTCTTGGCCATACTTGTATTTTCACACGACTGTACCACTCTGCCAGCTGCTCTGGTTTTAAGCTAATAGAGACTAGAACCAAATTCATTTAGCTTGCCCTAATAAAGAGCATTTAGTAAATCAGAAACCTACGCAGTAGGTTGAGGCCATTCCCAATGTAAATAAGTTTCAGGGGGACCAGTAGATGATGTTTTTTAGCTGTCAGTGTGTGATCTAAGGCCACTGTGTTACTCGTTAACCACTCAAGGGATTTTAAACTGACCTGATATTTGTTGTCATTACCTGTAATTATAGGAGCAATAGATGGGCCAGAAAGCAGCCCTCATCCTCAGTAAAAGACATTCTGTGGCCAGTTTTTCCCCTCTACACAAACATACCACCTGAAAGGGCCACAGATCGCTTCAGTTTGGCATTTGTTGTTAAACTTGATTTGGCTCACTATTATATCAGTTTGCTTAAGTGCCACCATTCATGGCGTGATAGCTGAGATAGCGATTTTAAACCCTTTCATTTCATGGCACACATAAACTAGTTACTAAAACACTGTGGCACACCAAAAATTATATCTTTTGCCTGACAAAAAGTAGGTATAATTTTGATACATTGACATAGGACAGTTGTTGTGTTGGGTGTTGTCATTTTTTACTTGACAACCTAGGGGAAAAGAGGTCACAGTGTCCCTGACTAATCAGTGAGGTACAGAATGCTTTAAAACTCCTTGTAGCACACTGGTTGAAAATCGCTGCTGTAACACTATTCGGCTGTTAGAAGAACCCTCTGCATTTTCATCCGTCAGAATGAAACATGACTGTGCAGGGTTGAGTGCTTTTATCCACCCGTGGTCTGGAGCTGCTCTTGGGCAGGCGCATCAGAGTAGCTAAGGACTGTCAGGGTCACGGGTGCGGCTCTCATCCTGGCCTGTGGGCCAGCGGGGTCAGCTGCTGTGGGAGGCGGATGAGGCAGTGGCACTGGCTCTAGGGCTGGGGAGAGCATTCACTGTCCTCCTTCCAGTACCTTTTGGGGCCACAGGTGCCCCCTCTTCGGGTGCTGGGGCTTTAGCTCTTCCCCCTGCAGCCACGAGATCTGTGTCCCGTTCCAGTAGCTCAGAATTCACTTAGGAAGTAAAATCCCCTTGTTCCCAGGTTTTTTATCCAGAGGAGTCGGATGTGAGTGGGACAGGACATTTTTACATAGTATACAGAGAACCATTATAGCCCTCATCTTGTTCCACAGGGGACACTGTTGGGGGAGACGTGATGTGAAGGGCACTCAAGCAAATTGTTGTGTCTGCAGATCTAGGACCATGCAGTCCAGCCGGACAGACCAGGCTGTTTGAGTTCCCTGGGTTCCTTTTGCCAGGCCATTGCCCTGAGGGCTCTCAGGAGAAAGAAAGAAGCATCGTGTCCAGGGGTAGGCAGGCCAGCATCCCGGATTTTTAATGTAGGTCTAGGTAGTCCCCTAACTCTTCATGGCGTCCATCCTGACTGCGTTCAGGAGGGGATGGTCCCTGCGGGCCGTGCTGCGTTCATTGACTGAGTGACTTCATTACGAAGGTGTGTGAGGAGGCAAGGGACGTAGAGTTACAGTGTTCTGAGCTGAATTTTGAGGAGACTGTTAGAAAGCTTGACGCTGCTGGGAGCCTGTGGATAGTAAGGGAGCATGGAATGTTGGCCCGTTGCAGGGTGAACGAAGATGACCTGTTGGTGGTTGGACTGCTAGTGGTCTAGAATGCCAAAAACATGACATGGATTGATTTCAAGGGTCACAGTAGTGTGACCAGAGTTACCCGGTCAGACTGTAGCAGCGACACTGTAAACTTGAAAAAGCCTCAACAGGGCGAGACGCTTATGATCGCTCCAAGAAGTGCTCAGAAGTTTGATGCAGTTCCCCGGTGTCACATGAACCAGCTTCTGGCAGGAGTCACACGCTGGCAGGTAGTGGTGGCTTCCGCATTAGAAAGATGAAGTCTTTGATCTGCTGGTCTGTGGTTTTTCAGATACGGATAAGTTGATCAGCCCATTGGCAACAGCCCACAAGTCAGAAGGTAAAATGTCCAGGCCTCAAGAATATTATCTAAGGTGAGGGCCGCAGCCCCCTTTTTACCCCACTGTGCCAGCCGGCCCTTACCTGGCCGTCAGAGCTGCTAGGGCAGGGTGGCTGCTGCATCCCAGTGGACGCCGTTGTCTTTTTGCTTGGTTGGGCCGTCAGCACACGTGGCCCAGGTGTTTAGGGGAACTGCTGTGATTGGAGAACCTTACCCGACCAGTGGCTGTTGCAGGTGGCAGGAAAGGCATTCAGGTTTACCCCAAAGGGTAGTTACCACTTGTTCATGCAGAGCTGAGATGTCCCTTGGAGGCAAGGCCACCTGCACCCTCGAGCACACTCCTTCATTTGATGAGGAGCCCTGCTGGGCCCTTTTTTGGTTGGTCCTTAGTTGTAGTTGTTTGCTTTTGGTCAGAGCTTGGCAGTAAGGCAAGAGCCATGTCCCCTTGACAAAAGGAGTATACGTGGTGTCTGTGCCAGGCAGGTGGCACTGCGGTGCTGGGAGACGGACTCTTGAGTCTTCCAGCAGCCTCCACACCCTCAGCTCCCATCCCACTGCTGTGTTTTGGGAGCCTGGAAGCAGATGGGATGGCCGCACCTGTCCCCCTGCGTTCCTCTCTGAGTGGGAGGGTCTTGAGAGTTTTCAGAGCAAACTTGTCACAGTAGCACCAGCTGCACAGCACAATGGTGCACTGAGTGGGCCTAAAACCACCTGCAAGATCACTTGAGTTTTCTTGCCGACTGCTGGATTGCCTTCAAGGTTGAGGGGTCAGATCGAGGCACTGGGGCACCTTTTCTTGTTGTGGGGACAGGAACTAAGGAGTTTAGTGGATGCCTGTCAGGGCTGCAGTCTGAACTTCCAGGCGCAGCTGGAAAGGTGGGAGATTGCAGGGTGGAGGGGAAGACTGCCCCTTGGGGACTGAGTGCACCGCTGGCTTGGAGGCTTTTTGTTTCTCTTTTTGACTCCCCAGCCAGGGCTGGTGCTGCCGCGTCGCCTGAATGCTGCCTGGCTCCCATAGATGCCCAGTCCGGAGCCTTCCCCGTCCCCGTGTACCGTGCTGTGCGTCTTTGCCCAGCTTTGCCCGCGCTTCTTGGTGTTGTTAGTCACCCCTGGGCTTAGTATTCTGTTCCTGTCGTGGGAGCGGCCAGGACAGTGACTTGGACACTCGTGTCCAGGAGACCTATGAAAGTGTCTCACTCTTTCCTTAACATTGTGCGTACTTTTTCATTAATGCAACTGAGGTCAATGTGGTGGGGATGTCACTCCAGACAGCGGGGCTCTGCATTTGCTTTGCTTCCAGTTGGCAGCAGCAGCAGCAGCAGCTGAGCCTTCACAAATGTACTCTGAAGGTCTTCAGTCTTTCCCGACTGCATGCCCTCATCGCTGACACTGTTCGTTTGAGCTCCGGAGACCCCTTGCTCTGTAGCCACAGCCACAGCGCCTTTGGTCTCGGTCCCCTTGTTGTGAGGAAACATCGCTTCCTTATCCCACTCACAGGAGAGTTAAACCAGAGCACCCTTTCGGCACTTTGTGTCAAATCTGCCCCTTGCCATCAGCTGCTGAGCAGTGAGGGACCCTTCCTCCCCACTGCCACTTGGATGAGAACAATTGCTGCAGACCCTGGAGAGTCTCCTGATGTGCCCTAGTCTGGCCCAGGAGACCCGCAACCGCTTCCCCTGCAGGTGCAACTCTGTGAGCATCACATCCTTCTCACCAGAACATGGGATCTCTGCAGGGTTTCGCTGTTTGTCCCATTTCCAGGCTTAGCCAGCTGGCCTGTTAACTGTTGCATGGGTGCTGGCAGACAGCCCGTGACAGTCAAGAACTTTGTCTTTCATGGCCTAGCAGAGAGTGTGAGGCCCGAGGAAGCAGGGAACTGGCACCAGAAGTCCCCAGGGGTGTTGTGGGAGGGAGAGGTCCAGTTGGGTGTATGTGGGGTCCCCGTGCAACAAGGAGCTCTGCTCTTGTCCTGGAGGGAAGTGTTGCATAACACGACCCAGGGAAATGATCAGGCATTAAAAAAGTTCAGAGTTTTGATTTGAGATATTATCAGAGTAATGGGTTAATATTGGGGAAAACCAGCAACTTCCATAAACAGTTGTTTTATTATACGCTTGTAATTTTTAAAACTAGTTTTTACACATTCTTTTGATAATTTTTAAAAACATTTGGGGAAAGAGAAGTTTCAGAATAAATCTAGAAAACTTTAGATAAAACTGTAGCTTTATTTGCCATAATATTCTAATATTGAAGAAAAGCTTGAGCTATTTAATTCAAGCAGTATGTGATACAGACTATTACATTTTGTTATAAGAGAAACGCACCATATTTTGCCTTGTTTCCCTTAATACCATTTTACCTTTGAGTTTTGGGGTAAGTAGATGCTGTTGAGCTCTTTGAGAATGGTGCTATTGTTTCCATTAGGTAGAAGGAAGTAGACCAACAACAGAATCTACCTGTAAGTTACTAGTTACCAAACACATTGAAAACAACTACAAAATCTTCTTAACCATTTAAAATTCTTGGAAATAAGTTAAGCCGGAGAGTGTTAGTTTTTAAAGTTAGTTTTATTTAGGTTTTACATGTAGGTTTACCTGTATGCTTATAATTTGTTTCAGTCGTCATTGAATTTTGAGAAGCATTCTGAGAACTTTTCATGGACAGAAAGTCGTTATGATGTGAATCGTCGACGACACAACTCTTCAGATGGCTTTGATTCTGGTATCGGACGTCCTAATGGAGGTAAAATTTGTGGAGGAATGACAGAATTTAAGGATTTTTTTAATGTTCCTTAAAGAATGTTTTGATTGTGATTTAATCTTTAGGCATAACTGTCTTCTTTGAATTTATAATAAATACTTTTCCATGATCAAAAAAGGTAACTTTGGAAGGAAAGAAAAAAACGGATGGCGGACACATGGAAGAAATGGAACTGAAAACATAAATCACCGGGGGGGATACCACGGTGGGGGCAGCTCCCGTTCTCGCAGCAGTGGTTTCCATTCTGGAAAAAGCCAAGGACTGCACGAAAACAGCATCCCTGACAGCGACCTGGGGAGGAGAGAGGACAAGAGAGAGCGCAGACAGTTTGAGGCTGAGGATTTTGTAAGTTCCTTGTAATTTCAGCACAAATGTGGTTTCTGCAGGTGCCTGTTGTATTGTGAGATTTTATCAGCCCAGCTCATTTCCTACAGAGATCACACTTGACAGGTCCACTTTTTTAAAGGCTTTTGTTCATAATTTTCCCTTCCCCTCTCTTCTCTTCCCTCCTTCTGCTTGTTCCTGGGCCTCACTCAACGTGTGGTCTTCTAAAACTTTTGATAAATTTGTGTTGTTTTATTTCTTAGAGAAATTTAAACAGTTTCTCTTAGAAATAATGGCTGAGTTTCGTGGCTTAGTTGCAAATGCATCATAATATCTTTAAAAATCTTTTAAATTTTTGGAAAGAATATTTTATCAGTACATTTTACTTAGATTGTCCCTCTTAACACTTATTTATGTGTCACTACTAAGTTAATCCCAGGGTAGCTCTTCTTTCTTTCAGCTACTTTCTCTAAGATTTTTTTGTGATCAGGGAAGGCAAACTAATTATTAGCCTAGGTCAGATATAATTAGGGATATCAACTTCACTACTGAAAACAAGCATGGAGTAAGAACAAAATTTTCTTTCTTTTTTGCCTTTTGGTAAATCTCACCATGTGGCTGGCTTATGTAAACACTCTTTCTCAAGTCACGTAAGAATTGATCTAGTGTACACCCTGATTTATCTAGCTCTTGTGGTTCATTTCTGGTAATCGGTTGTTGTGTACATGTTCATTCTTCATTCTGCATACTTTGGCATGGGTCTGAGTCTAGCTGTTCTTGGCCTTCAGAATATACAGATGAAGAAGATAGGCAGGGTCCCTGCTGTTACTGAGTTTCTGTTCTGTTGAGGACTTTCAGACTATGGAAAGAAAAAATAATTAGGATTTGGCAGAGAATTTAGACAGGAAGTAACTGGCCACTTTGGTTTGGAGATCAGGAGAGGTTTTTCTAGGGAAGTGTCCTTTAATCTGGGACTTGAAGGCGCGGGCTGTGTTAAGACTGGGACAGAGCGGAAGAGCTAGTGGGAAGGCCCCTAAGGCGGGAGCAAGCTTGTCATGTTTAAGGGATAAAAGTTAGACCAGTGTGGGGTAAAGAGTAGTATTAGACCAGGTTAGAAAGGGTTTTAACTGAGTGGGATCGTTGCCTGTAACGGAAAGAATTTTAGTTTAATTTCAAACTAGAGAAATGCAGCAGGAAGCTTCTCTTCTTGGGAGGGAAGTAAAGTCCCGAGAGTTGATTTGAGTTTCTTTGAAGATGATTCCAGTAGAAGTCAGAACTTGAGTGACTTACCATGAGAGCAGGGAGAACAGCTAGGAAGCGGAGGAAGCGATGGTTTGACGGGAATAGGCAGCTGGGACCAGGTACCTGGTTTGGGGGTATAGTTTGATGGTGGATTGGTGGGAGGGTGGGAGTCAGAGAAAGAAGTGGACAGATTGGATTTAGGGCAGGGGAGTGGCGAGGGAACGAGAACAAGAGAGATGATGCTCAGGTCCTCTAACCCAGTAACCTTGGAGCCACTCTGCTTGCCCATTTCTCTAGCCCGTTTTTTCCACTTGCTAGTTAATGTAAAATGGAATTTTTATAATATGAGTGAGCCAGGAGTGGTAACAGTAAGCTCTCATAGTGTTAATACCAGTGAAAACCACTTAAAACCAGTGCTGGACACAGAGCAAGCACTCGCCAGCTCCTCGTTGCTGCTCTTGTTCTTGCTCTGAAGGCCCACTTCCAAGATGGTGGACACCAGCTCTTACCGTCCGAGCCCGGAGCACAGACCCATAGTCTCACGCCTTACACAGACGTTTTTGAAAAAGTACATGTAACCTCCACCGGGGTGCTCTCGGTCCCCTTTAGTTTGTGTCAGGGAACCATAGCAGCGTGTACACATGTGCACTCTGGAGCTTTCGGCGGTATTGTCAGTAGAGTGTTGTTAATTCACTTTTGTGGCAGTTACAATATTTATATTAGGATTCATGTTATTCAGTACTTGTTAGGCGCCTTTATGGCATGGCAGGATGTGCTGCCAGGTAATATAAAAAATATCTGGTATAAGTACTGGAAATTTAGGATTTTGGAGGGTAAACGTAAGCTTTAGAGTACAGGTTCAGTGCTCAACACCATTTATTTTTAGAATTCTAAGCATCTCTTGTTTAAGTGAGAATTTGCACTTTGCTTTGAGAATGAGTATGTTAACTAAAGCATCTGGAAATGAAAACAAGAAGAATTGGGGTACGGTTTGATTTTTCCCCTTCTCTGCCCTTGACCTGATGCTGAGAAAGGATATTTCTCAGATTAATACAACTACATTCTTTTGTGTTTGCGCTTTTTCTTTTTTTGGACACTGCGTTTTTCCTGACTTAGGAGTGAGTATAGCTAGTAACCATTTTAATGATTAGCAGACTAAGCTGAACGTTAGGTTTATGATTATAATTAGCCTTTAATTGTTGAGTTGATTATGTCATTAGGTTTTTCACTATGATTTTGAGATTACTGTTAAAGTTTAAACATTTTTTTGTATTCTGATTCCAATTTTCTTTCAGCCGTCTTTAAATCCTGAGTATGAGAGAGAACCAAATCAGAATAAGTCTTTAGCTGCAGGTGTATGGGGTAAGTAATTTTTATCTATCTTTGAAGGGTATAAAATGTTATTTGTAGGTTTCACTTCTGTGTTTTTAAAAATACAGAGGCTAAAATTAAATTTAAATATGGTTTGATGTGCTAAGTTACAGAACAGGTGACAGTTACCCTTTAAAACAAGATACTGAGAATAGAGGAATAGTTTGAGTGGAAATAATTAATTTGCCCTTGTTTGCACCATTAAGTAAACTCACATGTGAATAAAAAAATGGTCGTAAGTTAATGTAATGAATGGATGTCATTTTGAGAGCAGCCTCATAATCTAAAGGAAAGATTTAGTTTAAATTAATTTTTAGTTTTACAAAGTTGGAAATTTAGTTAACTGGAAAGATAAGTACTCCTAATTATATATAGTGTGACAGATTTAATCTTTTTACCTATGAATATGGTTATACATAGAGTATTTAAATATAATTATATGAATTTGCCTATGGAAGTAGTCTGTTTGAAATTATTTGCCTTTTTGATTGTCAAAGCTTAATGACAGTTTTTCTGGTAATAATTCCCTTTTCTATTCTGCACTCAGTATAAATTAGCCTTTTAAAGATTCAAGTGAAGTTTAAAATAATGGAAAAATTCATAATAAGATTTGATATCCAAAAAATTTAATTATTTGATACCAAATTCAAAGGTGATGTGTTCACTTTGGAACTTGTACACATGTTCATTTGCATTTTTCTGCTGAAAATCAACTTGTTGAAACAAAAGGATTGTGGCTTACGACAGCATAATAGTCCAGCAGTAAAGGCATTATTTTAAACTTTGCCACTTCCTGTGCTGTTCTTTATTGTATTTATGGGGTGATACTCTGGGCAATTATTTTGTTTCCTTTTGATCTCCAGATTTATGTAAGGGTTTTTTTTGAGGGCGGGGGTGGGGGTGGTCAGACACTTGTTAGAACCATGTGAATGGCATTGTTTTTTCTGTATTGCAAATTAGTATTTCTGCCACTCTCCCCAGGCCTACACGCCCAGACACACACATACCCAACCAAAAAAATCTCCCAAGCTCCTCTCTTAGGTATGTTTCCTTATTATTCAGTTTTTCTGGGAACAGCTGATTGCGTAAGAATATAGAGTCACCTGGAAGGTGTTAAATAGAATCTCTGAGAAATGAGGGCTGATTTGGATTATTTGATTAGAATGAAAGTAAATAAAAAGTCAAGAATGTCAGCATCTGTCATATAAAACTTCCTGTAGATACTATTGGTATTGATCCTTGGTTAATTTAATAATTTTAGAAATGATTTAAAGGCAAATACATCTTTGAATATATTGACAATATAGTGTATTAATATGCGGATTTTCATTGTACTGTTTCAGGGTTGGTGTAATAAGGGTTTTGAGTACTAGTTGAAAAGATGTTTAAAAGGAAGATGTACTCTTTAACTGTGTCTTAGGTAAACTAAGAAGTGTGTCTGCATTAGGAAAAAAAATGGTTAATGGTGGCATGATTAATTGTTAAATTCCCAGTACTTCCCATAGGAATACAATGACACTTTCATTGTATTGCGTTTCATTATTCCTTTCTCACTTTCCCCCCTGGGTTCCCAAATATTGTTTTACCCATTGCAACATTTAAAATAGCTATTATGTTCCTGAGGAAGACATGAGAGAAATTTAGTAAAGACTTCAGTAGAACTTTTCTAGTGCTACCTCCTTCCAGGTAAGTAAAAATTTAATAATCGAAATGTAATACGTATTAAAAATAAGCTAGTTTGTCCCTGAAATTGTCCCTTTATAGATCAAAAAGAGTCTAAGCATAATATCCCAATTTAAAAAATAACCTTGTGGGAAAATACTACGCTATTTAAAATGGCAGTTACGTTAAGTTTAATTCCACTCAGGACTCGTCTTTGTTAGGAAGCACCTTCTGTAGCTCATGTCTGTGACTGACGTAGCTTTGACCTTAACCAGGGTCAGCGTTATTGGGTGCGTGGACTGATGCTTGCTCGGTTAACCTTACTTCCATGTCCTTAACAATTTCAGACAAAATTCAGGATACTTTAGTGAGTCTGAGAATTTTATCGTAATATAGTTGTGTGATTGATTTGTTTGGTGGGTGAGGAAGAAGAGATAAAGTGTTATGTGTTTATTTTGTGTTCGTGTGCAGTTGGAGACATAATTAATTAGTAACTGATTTTTGTGATTTCAGGAGTCTTACTGGCTCTGTTTGTGTCAACACAACATGTCAGCAATATATTGTTAGCATAGGCCAACGCGCAGTGCTTAAGATACTAAATAATGAAAATTTCAGTCATTAGTAATTAACTTAAAGCTTAATTTTGTTTCCACTCAGCATTTGTGTGTATTCTTTTATAACTCGATGACCTTTTACGATTTTTGCTCATACTTGATAATACTACTTGAAAGCATCAAGGTTCATTTGTAAGAGTTTTATCTTTGAAATCCAAGCAAATTGGTGACTAGTTCTTAAAGATGAGTTGTTTTCTAGAGAATTTCAATGGTAATAACCACAAGCATGCAGATGTGATTTCATTAAATGAGTTAGATCATGTTGAAACCCACTTTTTTTTTTTGAAGGAACTTTGTAAGTAGAATTAAGAGAAGGGAATAATCTTTTATCAAATTTCTTTGTAAACATATTCTGTTGGTAAATTGTTATGTATTGAAGTGATTCCATTTTCCTTTAATATCCTTCTTATATGGAAACTGTTGTTAAAATTATTACCTAAAGAAGGAAAAGGTAATACGGCATGCGTTCAAGGTTGAGAAGGGAAAATAAATGGGGTTCGATTAGACAACTTGACAAGTAAATTTTATCTGGTCAGAGTGAGAAGTATTACTCGTTCGTCATGTAAGTTGTTTTTGTTTTAGAAGTATGTTTCTTTAAGCCTGTTCTTCGTATGAGTGACGTAGGGGATCCTGTTAAAGGAAAAATGCCATACCCCTGCCATTGATGTAAATTATAAGTTAGTGAAACTCATTCAATAACTCTCATACTACTGTAAAATAGAACAGGTTTGCATGTTAAATTGAAAGCTCAAAACCGACAAAATTCAAACAGCATCAGTCTTAGATTATTTGTTAAAAACAGTGTTCACAGTAGGAATTTGTTTTAATTGCTGTGGTACAGTCTTTGAATGTGGTATTTGTGTGTTGAGTCTCGTGTGCCTGAGTTTCCTCCCCCAAATTAGAGTGAAACTTAGTTCAGTTACTGTTTACCCTTCACGTGGCTGTGTGCTTTTGTTCATGCATTAAAGTTGTTTCTTTTCTTGTGTTAAGGTGATGAGGAAACTTTGTTAAAAACCAGCGTTGGTGTGATGTGGCGGTGCAGGAAGGGGGGCGGGCCCGGCGACCCCAGGGCTGTACACTTGAAGCCCCTTGCTCTGGCCCCTCAGCGTAGACTGTGTTTTCGGTCGGGATGCTAAGCATGTACAGTCTCTGGCTTGCAGTAGCTGAAAGTCCTTGCTCTCCAATAGCATGACAACTGCGGTGCAGCCCATTGGCCTCGGGGTCAGCCCTAGGCCCTAGCGTGAGGCCTTTTACTTCCGGGTCATTTAGCCTCTGGGAAGATTGTGCCCAGCCTGTCACGTGTGGGGTGAGGAGGATCAGTAATCCTCGTGGGGAGAATAGTGTCCGCGTGTGTCCACCTCGTAAAAACCTTGATTGTGTTGCAGGTGTTTAATTATGTTGTTCAAATCCAGTAAGCCAGGTTGATTGTAGTAGATTTATTAAAAGACCCCCCCACCAAAGTTTCTAGTAATAGGTCAAAGAATAAAGTAATAAATGATTGAAATCAGAACAAAATTTTATATGGCTATGTAGAGAGCTTTGTAAAAGGAAGCATGAGAAGTCGAGCCGTCAACTTGGAATTCAGCATGTGGCCAGTTTTCTTTGTATTACATGTGGCAGTATGTTAATGCTCATCTTTTTTCCACAAACTTGAGCCACTACCCTTCCACCCTTGACTTTGTATGGGAGGAATAAAACTAAGTCTAAAACAGGTATTGGGAGAGCATAAATAACAGGATAGTAAAGGGATATTTAAAATCAGCTATTGGCAGATCACAGTTACTTGTGGGAATAAAGGGAAGCAGTGATATGAAAATCCAGAGTTATGTTTGCCTTCAGCTGTTTTGAACTTGAATTAAAATTTGAGTTCATATGAATGAGAATACCTGCTTAGGAGCTTGAGGTAAAAAGGGCATGCAGTTGTCTGAAGTAAGTCACCTTTCATCAGTGCGTAAATGTTTTTCTTTAGAAGAACAAGTAATTTGGATCATTTGCATATAGTTTGCAAAAACTATGTAGTTTCCAGTTGACAAAGTAAATGGAAAAAATGTAGGAGACATTGGATACTGTTTAAATCCAATAGCCTCAACACTTAGCTTGGAAGGCTTGTGGCAGGAGAATTTGTAGGGACAGTTTATAAGTGGATGAGCCAGCTTTTCAGCAACATGAGACGGATTCAGATGGTGCCGATTAAGCTTCGGCTCTCAGTGCTCTTTCCGTTCCGTACATGTGATCGTTACTACAGATGCGCTCTCACTTCAAATGGGCCGCTCTATTTCGTGTGCGTTGGCCTTTATTGGGTTGGTTTCTGTTACAGTTTTCCTCATCTTTTATAGTCTTGTGGATCGACTTAAAATTCCCAAAAAAGGGCACCTTTAAAATATAATTGGAAGCCTATCATAGTGGATGTAATGTATGACTTTTCAGGATATTTTTTCCTAATTTTTTAAAGGAAATACTACAGTGACTTTGAGAGAAGAACTATTTTCCAGTTTATAGATGAGAGATTACCTGTCATCTCATCTGTAGGTTGGAGCGTGTATTACAATTCTGTAAACCTGGTATGAAAACACATGTTCTTAACCGCTGCACTGTAACATTTGAGCATGAATGTACTTCAGTGTGTTAGTGCCGCGTCTGTTTTATTCCCTCCCAGTCCCTGGCGTCTTCCTTCAGGCGCCTTGATCGTCTTTTCCGTTGCTACCTGTTCTCCTGTGACTGATGGCTTAGGCTTCACTTTTCTTTTTTCTTTGCACCAAAGGCTTGTTTGAGGAAACAGGCCGTGTGTTTCTTACTCCTAGGTGTCTAGGAATCCGGTTTTAGGAAAGGGGACTCAGTAATCACAAGCTCTGCTGGGGCTTAATGGGAACAATGCCTGCTCGCTTATTTCCCCCGTTCTCTTCTGACTTCTCGTTTTGTTCAGTGATAGTTTGTATGCAAAAAAATACTATTTCTTTGCTTCCTATACCCTTAGCCTTATATGTGGGATTGTCTTCCTTCTGTCTGAAGTACATCATCTGGGATGTATTTTAGTAAGGACCTTTGCTTGGTGATCGATTCTTAATTTTTGCCTGAAAGAGTTTTGTTTCTGCCCTCTGCTATATATGGCGTTTCTGAGCCTCAGTCTACAGGCCCCGCCCCCGCTGTCAGGTTCCGTTGTGTGCTGGACTCCAGGAATCGGGCGCTTTCAGAATTTTCTGATGCAGTAGTCGCGAGCGTGCGCACATGTGGCATCTCTGTGATTACATGTACATTGATTAAACTCTAGAAGTAGTTTTTTCATATTTTAATAACTGCCGTGGTCTTGAGAAAAGCTTTTAGTTTAACAACTGTTATTCCTACTGTACTGACTTCAGAAGCTAGGATCGAGTTGGTAGCCTGGAACTCACAGATGCCTTCAGTGTAGTTAGGTGGTCAATAACTATGTGAATGAATTGATTGGTATTGTGAAAATAGAACTCTTTCATTAGTTATAACAAGTAGAAATAGAGGGACTTTAGTTTCTTGCTCATTGGTAGTAACTTTATAAGTGAGATTAAAAAGAATGAAAAGAAATTAGGAAAATTCTCTTTTCAAAAGGGAAAACAGGACAATATACTTTATATTCCCAGTCTTATGAGCCATTAGGATGAAAATTGCAATTTAAAAAAAATAATCAAAAGTGTGTTAGACTTAGAATTAACCTTGGTTCGGACACAGTGGACATTTCTAGGCCACTGTCCAGCTGAGGCCACCTGTAGTCCTTGACATTACGCAGTTCTTTCATGGTCTGTTCAGATGCGTTAGCTGTAGTTCTTAGGTAGGAGTATAGTTCACATTACCCAGAAGACAGTGGTTATTTTTAAGTATAATCAAGCCTGAGAGTAAACTCTGCACTGGGTGGTTTAATTTCATGTTGGAAGGCAAACTGTGTGACTCCTGCGCGCGCTTTATTCACGCAGAGTACCCTCCGAACCCTAAGCCTAGAGCCCCGAGGATGCTGGTCATCAAGAAAGGGAACGCAAAAGACTTCCAGCTCCCTGGGCTCCCGGGAGTCGGGAACCTTCCGTCACAGCCAGTTAGGAACGGGACTGGTCCCAGTGTTTATAAAGGGCTAGTCCCTAAACCTGCTGCTCCACCTACAAAAGTAAGTTCTCAGTTGTTAAAAATGTAAGTTTTAAGTAGATATCAATTGAGTTACCTCAGTAAATAATGTTAAAAAATTTATACCAAATTGTGGGGGTATTTGGCGAGGTGCTGACTTGGGAGTGGAGCTGCTGTATCGTGTGTCGTCATTTAAATGGCGCATGTTTTCTTGTTTAGCAGTGAATGAAATCTGTGCAGTTTTTGTTTTGTCAGATGAACCTGTGATATATTTGCTTAATTTTTAATTTGCTGTTGCCTTGGTGTTCTGGCTCTTAGCTTCTTGAAACTCCCACTGGTGTTGTTTTCTTGACATTAGGCAAAAGAAATCTAACTTTAGGTTTCTAAAACTGAAAAAATAGCAGCGTAGTCAGATGTTTTTATCTGAAAACCACACTCTGATTTTATTTGTAGAAAAAGATGCCAGAGAATCATGCGAGAATGATTAAGACTAATACAAAAATAATTGTTTCTGTGAGCCCCGTGTAGACACCTTTATTTTATACCGTTTGTTTTTCTCCTAGATAATCTGTGTTTTTGATATGCATTCATGTTTGTGTATTTTCCTTTAGCCTACACAGTGGAAAAGCCAAACTAAAGAGAATAAAGTTGGGACTTCTTTCTCTCATGAGTCCACGTATGGCGTCGGCAACTTCAATGCTTTTAAATCAACTGCCAAGAATTTTAGTTCATCAACACCTTCAGTGAAAGAGGTATGACCTCCAGAATTACCCCCGAAGAGTGCAACGTTATTGTGATTTTATTAACAGCAGAAGGCATAGATTCATTAAATGAATATGTTAAAATGAGATAGTTCTTTTACACAACTTTATTTAGGTACTTCCCATATGTTTGCTAACACTTTTGAACGTTAGTTAAGTAGGAATAAGTTTTTAAAGTTTTAATGAAACTTTCCAAATATCCCAAAATGTAGAGGAAAGTAATACCATATTAGGAAAATTACAGTTTTGATAGTTGGGATAGTGTAATGTTTGGCATATAATTGAACCTTGACTCAAATTGAGGATTAGTATTATTTCATCTTCTTTTGGGGCCGATGGGAATTTTATTAACGTTAACAATTCGGGGAACAGAGGGGAGGAGGGAGAGGAAAGAGGTGCATTACTGAACTGACTTCAGATGCCAGGTAAGTGAAGTGTTTCTAGGTCACTTGACCAGGTTTCTGAAACTCCTATATCAGGGAGTTCCCTGCCCAGTTCATGGTCAGAAGGCATTTGTGACTTTATAATTACACTGGAACTTACTTGCCCTGGATACTGTGTGGGGACATCAGAGTCCCTCATACACTGGTTCTCAGTCACAGAGTTTAGAGGTTTGGTGGAATGACCAGCATTATCAGCTGGCCAACTGTGGCTTAGAGCTGTTCCAACCTCACCGACAGTGCTGGCAGTTGAGCTCTAGGGCTTAAAAGCCTCATGATTAAAGCCTCGTGATACAGCGCTCTCACGTCTGGTTCACGTTTTATTCCGCCGTCCAAACGAAACATGCTAAACACGTGATGCCAGTCGGCCATCCTTTTTCTTTTCCTTCCTGCCTTTCCACAAATGTTTTTTCTGGTGAAAGCCTCCCTGATAAGCCCTGCATGTACTTGTGTGTAAATAAGTATAAATAGGTCTTACTGGCACTGTCATTAGCACTCCATCCAACCTCAGAACTCTGTGGGGCATGGTTTAAAACACCGCTTTTCTACATCTTATTGACGTGCTTACACAATTTTAGGGTTTGTTTTATAAAAATAGTATTTAAACTCCTAATTTCAAGTGGTCTTGTCAGACTGTACCTGTTTCTGGGATAAGAAGATTCTTTTTTTTTTACTCATCCAATGAGGTAGATAGAACATATAGAGATAGAGAAAAATAGTCTTTGACATAGACCTTAAAAATTGGTTTTGTGCTGTGAATACAGGTGAGAGAGTTGTAGTGGTTGTGAACTTTCAATTCACACTAGTTCTCTGCCTGCATGTTTATCATCGTTTCTGACTTTTTTCTTAGTGTAATCGCTCCAATTCTTCTTCACCCGTTGACAAACTTAATCAGCAGCCTCGTCTCACCAAGCTGACGCGGACACGCACTGATAAGAAGAGTGAGTTCCTGAAGGCACTGAAAAGGGACCGCGTGGAAGAGGAGCATGAAGACGAGAGCCGTGCTGGCTCTGAGAAGGTGACTGACTCACTCGCAGGGACTCTAAGCTTTGAATGGACGTGTCACTGAACCACCTGGGCAGATAGATACATTGAGGGCCTTTGCATAAACTTGAATGACTTTCTTTCTGAAGTACGTTTTTCTTGTTCTGTGGTTCCTGTGCAAAAGTCAAATTAAAAAAGTTCCAGTTCACACGTATTTTTTGTTTTCCCATGCTACCTACCTCCGTCCTTTAGGTTTTTTGCCTTTGTTGAATAGATGTGAACACTGGAGTCAGAACGTTGTGGGTATCCACAACTTAGTTTTATATCTTAGGAGAATGTCAGATTTAATGATTAATAAGTATTCCATTTCTGTATTATCAACAGAAGTTAGCCAGGTTCTATGAAAGTTTTTAACAGTGGTATTCTCTAACTCATTCTTTTTTAACTAAAAATCAGGACGACGACTCATTTAATTTGCATAACAGCAATAGCACTCACCAGGAAAGGGACATCAACCGCAACTTTGATGGGAGTGAGGCCCCGCAAGAGAACGGCAACGCCTCCGTTGTCTCCCAGCAGGTCGTACGGTCCTCAACCTTCCCTCAAACCGATGTGCTTTCAAGTTCACTTGAGGCAGAACACAGGTTAGTGCTTATTTTTACTTTCTTGTGCATTTTTAATAACCAGGATTTTGATATTGTAGAAATGTTGTGATGTATTTTTCGCACAGCTTTATTGAGACAGTTTATATGCCATGAACTCCACGCATTTAATGTGTGCAGGTCCGTGACTTCAGTGCATCCAGAGTCGTCGTATACAAGTGGAGTCTGATAATATTTTGTCCTTTATACCTGGCTTCTTTAACTCAGCGTGATGTTCTCCACGGTCGCTGACATTACAGCACGTGGCACCACTTTGTTCCTTCTTGCTGCCTGTGAGACTCTGTATGGCTCCGCTGTCCATCGACTGCTGGGGGGCGGTGGTCTGTACCCTGAGTGTTCTGGGTGGCGCTGCTGTCGTCCTTATCGTGTGCATGCTTTTGTGTGGGTGTGTGTTTCTTTCTTTTGGGTGGTTACTCAGGAGTGGAATTGCTGGGATGCATGCTTACGTTTGAGAAACTGCCAAACTCTTTCCACTCATTTGATTGTACACTTCACATTCTCATCAGCAATATGTAAAAATGCCAGTTTCTCCAGGTTCTCACCAGCACTTGGTACCATCTTTCTGTTTTATCATAGCCGTTCTAATGGATATGATATAGTATCTTTTGTGGTTTTTGATACTGTATTTGCATAATAGTGTTGAGCATCTTTTCACGTGTACTTATTGGCCATTTGTATATCTTCTTTGGAGAAATATCTGTTGAAATTCTTTGTCCATTTTTAAATTACATTATTTGTCTTACTATTGGGTTGTAAGTGTTCCTTATATATTTTGGGTGTAAGTTTCATATCTATAATTTGCAGATTTTTTCTGTAAATAGATAGCTTTTGTGAGCTGTCTTTTCAGTTTTTGAATGGTGCCTTTTGAAATACAAAAAAATGTTCATGAAGTCATTTGGTAAAAATTTTTCTTTCTGTTGCTTGTGCATGTTTTGTCTGTGTTGTGAGATGGGGTTCCAGATTCATCCTTTTCTGTGTGGCTCTCCATCCACTTGTCCCAGGATGTGATTTATTTTTTTACTGTGAACTTTCAAGAGCACTTTCTGCTTTTGTCACTGTCATCTTAAACACCTTTTATACAGTGAATTCTTTAAGTGATTCAGTCAGTCTCAGAGTTGACATGTATTCATGTCTAGAGTAGACTTTATGGTTTCTTCCCCGATGATTTCATAGTTAAGAGCAGGTGTTTTTGCAGAAGTGATTTACCTTCCCTGTGGACTTGAAATAAACCACGTGTTTCAGCGTCACTGCATGAAGGACTTGAAGGCTTTTGTTGTCTACTCGTGTAACTCTATAATTGCTTTCTGTAAAACTGGATTAGTTTTCCGCTAAAAATTCTCTTAACATCCTCTGAGAGGAGGTTTAGGATGGGGTGATACTCATTAACAGCCCAATTGATTAATAGACTTGACTTTTTGTTTGCTTTAATGCCAGTTCCCCTTGAACTTTGTTGAATTCTAGAATAGTAGGGAACTGGGCTATTACATACTGTAGAATAACTTTTTAAATTTTTATTTTTAATTTTAACTTTGCATTAAGAATCTCAGCTCCATGCCTGTTTTGTTTAGTACCGTATCTAGTAGCTAGCATTGACTGCATGCTTAAATTTGTTAAATGAATGAGTGACAAAACAGTTCCAGTATTCTACCTGCTCTATAAAACCGTACTTAAAGGGTGAGACGTTAATACAGGCAAGGGTCCTGGGTGGGTGGTCGGTCTTTGGGAAGAACGGGTGTTCAGACTTGTGTACATGGCCTAGTTTGTTTCAGGGGCAGTGGGTGGAGTATCTTGACAAGAGTGTGGAATCTTGAATGGAATTACAGATGACCTTGTTAAGATGCAGTCTTAGTTGTAGGGAAGGGGAGATGCACAAGAGTATTTGTTTTGAAAGCTACTCTGTAAACAGGTAGCAGTAAGTCTCTGGGAATAAGGGGACGGGGGTGGGGGAGAAAGGACAGGTAGGAATACCTCACTTTTATAACATTGAAATAATTTGTTCCATCTGCATTGTTCTTACAGTTCAGTTTTTATCAGTGAAACAGGTACAAGTAGTAGCAAAAGAAGTTAGGTTGTTTTACCACCCTGGACTGGGGAGCAGCGGGACTGTAACTGCCATCCCCCAGGGATCGAAGGTAAAAATTAGGGAGGGAAGACAGTGTGCTGGAAAAGAAACGTTCCCTGATGAAAAGGGACTGCAAGAAGTAGGAATGGGCTCCGACTGACATTCTGATGCAGAGGCTGCTGCAGGGTTTGGTGAGCAGAAAACCAGACTTCTGTTTCCTTCTCTGACATCAGATATGCAAATTATTTTACTTTTGTGCTCTTGATACTTTATCTGTGAAGTACAGGTGTAGTGTTAAATTTTATTGAGCGTCTCTGAGCACCGATATTCTATGAGGTTGCTTTAAAAAGATATAAAAGTCTACAGAGTGTAGCTAATTTGTACCAGGCTCTAGTTGAAAGATGAGTAGGTGTAAACAGTAACAAATAAGTTAAGACATGTAATTAAGTAAGAAAAGTAGAGTCAGATGAGTGTAAAATGTATGACCGTGAATCAGACGCAGCAGCTCTGGCCTTTACCCGGCCCCGGGGAGTGGCTGGGTCACTGCTGGTCTTTCGTGCCTAAGGTGGAGCTGTTTTCTTTAAACATCGGAAGGAAAGGAGAGTAAATGTATTAGTCACTTCACTAGTCACTTCACCTACGTCCTGGCTGGGAGCTTTTAAAAGTCATCTTTCTGTAGCTGTAGAGCACAGTCTCCCGTTTCACATGAAATTGTGGAGGATGAGAACTGAGAACTGACCTGAGAGCTGACGTGTGCAAGGGGAATTATCAGTCGGTCAGTAAACTGTAAAATGCAAAATGGGGTAAGATAGCCGGACCTTTTCTTTTCAAAGGAGGAAACCTAATGATTAACTACAGTAGGATGAATTGTGGTGGTGTTAGAGCACAGGAGGAAGAGTATTGTTTTTACTTCCATTACACGAATTTAGCAAATTTGAATTTCTGGCCTGGAGAGACTTTTGCAAGTTTCCAGCCTAGAGAAACTATGACACCAAAAATAATGCAGTTGCACACAGCTCATTCTGATCTTATCCAAGATGTTTTATTGGGCTTAATCTCACCTACTTACTCGTTTCCAAAAAGACATCCAAAACATAAACTCGATCCTCCTTTCTGTATTTAGGGGGGCTTTGCGTACAGAGGGATCCTGTTTTCTTACATATCACGTAAATGGAATGACCTTCCTTGGGAGCGGCTCTAACTGTGCTGATTTCCTCCCTTCAGATTGCTGAAGGAGATGGGCTGGCAAGAGGACAGCGAGAACGATGAAACCTGTGCCCCCCTAACTGAGGACGAGATGAGAGAGTTCCAGGTCATCAGTGAGCAGGTGAGATGGCCTGAGTCCTACAGGTGCCCCAGGAATTGCCCTTTCTTCTTCGGAACAGTGGGTTATAACAAAGCATTTTTGAGGGGAGCGGGGGGACATTACACAGTTTTATTTAGGAACTTATCAGACATCACATTACAGGTCAGAATTGCCTGTGTTATTTGTCTCCATAGTTTTCTCTGAGAATATTAGGAAATGTGTGTGGAGCGTCAGAAAGTTGGCATGATGATCCAGTTCATTACGGTTTTTTAAATGTGGTCTCGCAGAAGTGATTTTCCTAAATGGACATGTTAAACTTTTAAAGTGTTTTAAATCTTGAGGAAATTTATTATAGTCTCTTCATAATAAAATGCATGCACATGATCACCCTAACCCCCAAAAAATTTAAGGATGAATTTAATGTGTTGATTTTGAAATTTTGTGGCAAAAATACATATAACCTGAAATTTTCCATTTAGCCATTTTTAAGTGTGCAATTCTGTGGTGGTAAGTGTGTTCCCATGGTCATGAAGCGCCGGTCACCACTCAGTGCAGGGCTCTTCTCATTCTGTACCACAGGCGCTCCACCCACTGTGTTTCCACCATGTCTCACCCCAGCCCCGCCAACCCCAGCCTGCTCCCTGTCTCTCAGCAGCTCGAGGGACCTTATTTTGGTGGAATCATGCAGTGTTTGTCCTCGTGTGACTGGCTTGTGTCATTTTGTTTTGTGTCCTCAAGGTTTACCCATGTAGCAGGTGTCAGAAGCCTTTTTAAGGCTGAATAATAGTCTTATGTGCATGTCCCACTGTCTGTGTATTCAGTCATCCATGATGGACACACTTGGGTTGCTTCCACCCCTTGACCGTGGTCAGTTAATGGTGCTGTGAATGGGGGCGTACAAAGATCTTGAGTCCCTGTTGTCAGTTCTTTTGGAGGTGTGCCCAGAAGTGCTTGTGTGTTTTCACCTGTGAGGAACCGCTACACGGTGTTTCTCCAGTAGCTTCTAATCCCCGCAGCGGTGCTCAGGAGCCTCTGTGTTTTCAGACGGTAGCAGTTCTGATTGATGAGAGGTGGTATCTCTTTGTTTTTCTGTCGATTGTGCATTTCCCGGTTGGTTGGTGACATTGAGTATCTTTTCCTGTGCTTATTGGCTGTCTGTACATCGTCTTTGGAGAAATATCTCCTCAAGCCCCTTTGCCCATTCTTAAATTGGGGTGTTTTTTGTTATTGAGTTGTGTCACTTCTTTGTCCTGCATATTAATGTTATCACATAAATGATTTATAAAAATTTTCTCCCACTCTGTAGGTTGTCTTTTCATTGTTGTGTTGTGTCCTTTGCTGCAAAGAGGTTTGAAATTTGGATGTAGTCCAGTTTACCTAGTTTTCTTTGGTTGCCCGTGCTATCTGTCGATGTCATATTCAAGAAGTCATCGCCAAATCCAATGGCGTGAAGCTTTCCCCCTGTGATTTCTTCTAAGTGTTTTATAGTTTTAGTTTAGTTTAGGCCTTTGATCTATTTTGAATCAGTTTTTGTACATGGCGTAAGATAAGGGTCCAACTTCATTCCTTCGCGTTGGGTATCACTGGCTCCCACCCCCATCTGTTGAAACCCGTCCTTTTCTGGATCGAGTGGTCTTGGCACCCTCATCAGAAACCACTGGCTGCCTGTGCAGGGGCGTGTTTCTAGGCTCTGCTCCTGGGGTCCTGACAGTGGCTGTTTCATGTCATTTTCACATTGCTTTGATTGCTCAAGTTCCGCACTAAGTTTTCAAATTGGGAATTGTGAAATGCCAGCTTCGTTTTCAGAGATTGTTTTGGCCATTGGGAATACATTGATTGCATGTGCATTTTAGGATGGTGGGTTTTTATTTTTTCCAAAAGACCTTTGGGATTTGGTAGGGAGTGCATTGAATCTTGATTGCTTTTGGTAGTAGTGACATCTTAACAGCATTGAGTCTTGTAACCCAAGAGTGGGATTAGAGTCTCTCCATTTATTGGTGTTTTCTTTGTAGTTTTTTTTCAGCAGTATTTTGTAATTTTTTAGTGTAGAAGACTTTTGCCTCCTTGGTGAAGTTTGTTCCTTATACTTATTACAAATTTTATCCATTTAAATGCTATTGTAAATAGAATTGTTTTCTTAATTTCTTTTCGGACTATTTATGGTGATAAAAATGCAACTGATTTTTGTGTGTTGATTTTTGTATCCTGTATCTTTGCTGTATCAGTTGACAGTTATGTTGTGGATTCTTTAGGGTTTTCTCCATAAAAGGTCATATTTGTAAACAGTAATTTTAGTTTTACTTCTATTTGTTTCGCATTTCTTCCTAATTAATTTTAATTTTTCATTCAGAAGTTCTTAGTGAACCATGTTATTTTTCACAGTACAGTGGTGAGGCTGATGATGTATAATGGTTTTGAAGATCTTTTTAGGTCCCGTTTATTGTATAATTTTTGTACAAAAGCTCGCTTCTAGCATGCAGTTGGGTGAGTGTTGACAAATGTGACGGTGCAGTCATGAGCCTCAGCAACCGGCCAGTGGCGGGCCCTGTGCACCAGGAGCCCCAGGAGCCGCACTTCCTGACCAAATGGAGGGATG
Source organism: Mormoops blainvillei (assembly GCA_004026545.1). NCBI lineage: Eukaryota > Metazoa > Chordata > Mammalia > Chiroptera > Mormoopidae > Mormoops > Mormoops blainvillei. The sequence continues at coordinate 45,701 of PVJD01008655.1, forward strand.
TGGTTCGGGAGGGTTTTTCTCTGAGGGCAGCCGTGCCTGTGGGGCTTGGCAGGAGGTCCCTGTCCCTCGCGGCTCCTCCGGGCCCAGTGCACAGCTGACAGCCCCATCCATCCTCTCTGGCTCGTGTCAGCCCAGAGGAGCTGTCCCCTTAGCGGTGCCGGTTCAGGGGGCGCGGTGGCCTCCCGGGCCCAGTCGAGGGCCTTCAGAGTGCGTGGCTGCATGTCCTCTGCTGGGGACCTACGGCCCTGTGCGAGGACACAGGGGCGACCATGGCGAGGAGTAAGTGCTACCACCACGTCAGTGACAGGTTTCCGCAAGGCCGTGGAGCCAGCCTGTGCCTGTGCTTTGGGAACACGTTCGGGTTGGGATGATGTGAGGCGGCCAGTTCGGTGCCAGGTAGGGTCAGTGGAGCCGAAAACAAATTTCCAAGGTCGGAACACTGAGTCCCCAGCCCGCACCCTCCGCGCCACGCACCTTCCTTCCCTCTCCACCGCGGGGCTCCGCGGTCTGACCACTGTCCCCGCATCGCGGGCCGTCCGCCCGGGCCTGCACCGCTCCACCCTGACCCCTGATTCCTGCAGGCCCCGGCCACCTGTCCCGCCCCGCCCCCGACGGTCACTGCGAGGGTGACCCATGCCCCCCCGGCCAGTTTCTCCTCCACGTTCCCCATCTGTCCAACCCAGGCCCCTGTTCATGGAGCAGCACGGACAGCATCCATGTTCCGTTTCTAACCCCGTGGGCAGGAAGCAGGGGAGGCTTGTGGGACAGTGTCCGTGGAGCCTGCTGTTATGAGCAGCCATGTCGTTGGACTTCGGTCACTCAACACTCACTCCTGCCGCGCCCAGAGCCACCTGCAGTCCCACATGCTCCATTTGGGGTCGCTGCCCTTGTGTAGGTGCACCACTCTCACCTCTCCCACGGTGTTCTCGTGGGGCCTTTACCACCGTGGGACAGCTGCCTGCAGCACTCAGGGCAGTGACGCGCAGCACGGGGCTGAGCCCTGGAGCAGTAGGCCAGGCCACGGAGCCTGGGCGTGCAGTGGCCGCACCACCCAGGGGTGTGTGACGCACTCTGCCACGCTCGCACAGTGACGGAATCGCCTCACTACTGATTGCGTGGCTGCGTCTGGTTGTGTAACCATCATCCCAGAAAGTTTCTCAACGTTCCCTTGTGTTCACTTCTTCCATTTCTAGCTCCGGCCCTGGGCACACACCGAGTCACTCTGTCCCTGTGGCTTGGCCTTTTCTGGCGGTAACTGAATCCTACGCCCTGTGGCATCAGATCCGGCTGCTTTCATGCTTTTGAAACTCACTCGTGTTTGCCGAGTAGTGGCCCATTGAGTGCATTTACCAGTTTGTGTATCTGTTTGAAGGACTTGCTTTGAATGTGAAGAGGAGGCATCGAGCTAAGTCCCCAGTACCATTCCCATGAGGTGGTGGTTTCAAGGCAAGCACCGATATGGTGCCGATCAGGCTGACGGCTTTAAAATCTCGGGATGACTAGGATGGGTGGATAATCCCTGTGGGTGACAAAATAATGAACTGACAGACACATGTTGTGCCTGGGAAGCAATGACGTGTACATCTTGCCTGTTTTTCTGATCCAGTGACAAAGACATGGATACATTTATATTAATGATGACATCATAGGACATTTAGGTTTCTGAAAAATCATTAGGGCCTGATGCTGTTTATAAAAGGATTTGCAGGGGTGGGCAGAAGTAAAGTTAATAATAACAACCCAGTAATAAATAACAGAAGAATAAACCCTGTTTCTCATACTCAGCATATGTAAACTACTTTTGTCCACCCCGTATATGGTATCTGGTAACAGGAGAGTCTGAGTTCAGTTTAGCAAACACTCACTGTCTGTTTGCTCGGCCCCGCTGCCTGCGAAGTTCCCAGGGACAAGCCCCTTCCTGGGTTGCCAGTTAAGTTACAGGAGGCGTTTGAGGGCTCTTCAGGGACATGAAATGGTCGTCGCGTGTACACGGTGAGGAAGGACAGGCGTAGTGGAAAGAGCACATTGAAGGGGCAGTTGGGAAGACTACAGAGTCGGGGTGGCGAGTCGGGGACATACTGTAGTGGGTTGGGGTGGGGGCAGGTGAGGGCCTAATGTGGAGAAATGACAGGGAAAGATCGTCCTGAAGGGACTGCGGTCTGATGTAGACTCTGCAGGGTTTCGAAGTGCCAGCCTGTGAAGTGATGACCATCATTATAAGCAGGAACGCCGAAGGGGCTGCTGGCGCTAGGGGTTGAGAAACATAAGCTGGTTCAGGGGTATGGTGCAGGCATCTGGGGAAGTCAGAGACGAAGATCTGAATTCGGTTTGTATCAAAGTTCTTCACAGCCGATTTCAAGCTTTGGAAAGATTAGGTGGCCACGGGCTAGATACATCACGTGAAGCAAGACGAACTTGGGGGATGGGAGGGTGTACCTTTCAAAGAAGGACAAAGGTGTGTTTTCCAAGCATCACACCGGTTAAAAACACCAGAGGTGGATACATGGCTTCTGTTTTTCTCAGTAAAGATGGTGAGGTCATTTGTTCAAAGTGCAAGGAGGTAGCTTAAATTTTAGAATTTAGGTCGGAAAGAAAATCTGCTGTGGAAAATAGGGAATTAAATAGGGTGGGAAAAAAAGGAAAAATAAGAGGCAGTATCCTAGGCCTGTTATTTCTAGTTCTCGAGAGTTGTAACAATCAAAATGAGCTGTGATGTAAAGGGCTCTGTGGGTTTCAGTCTTATCCTAATCCTCATGATTAAAAAACTGGAATATGGTGTCTGTGAACAGTTCCTAATACTTAGTATATAGCTGGATTTGGTTTTTGGAGATTTTGATGAAAATTACCAGAATGTCAAAAGTTTTTATGAAAAAAATGTAAAAGGTCAGAGTTAGTAGAATGTACATTATTATTACTAATTTAACTTTGTATTTTTTAATGGTTTCTATTTTGGGTCAACCCCTCCCCCTGTAGGTCATCTTGGGACCGAACACCTATTACCATATTAACCTTAGTTTTAATTTTTCATTTTCAGAAATAGAAACTTTTTTCCCCAGTATCTTCGTCTCTGTGGTTAAGCAAAGGGGCTGTGTTTGATGTTGTTTTTGAGTAACCACCACCGCATACCAGAAAGTTTGTATTCTTGCCTATTCTACAAAGTACAAACTTCGCAGGTTGGGGGTGGGCAGCCCAGGTCGGGCAGGTCCATGGAGATGACAGCTGGAGCCAAGCGGTTGCTGGTCCTGTGCGGGCAGCGTCCGAGGGCGGCTGTGACTTTTCTCCTGTGGCTGGCGGGTAGGAGTGCAGCTCTCCCGAGGGCAGCAGCTTCTTCCCTGGAGATGCTTTGTTCAGTCAGCTGGACCCCTGTGTCAGAGTAGGGTGTCAGGAGCGATGGTCTGTTCTATGGGCTTTTTAGAGTCCAATACAGTTTTATTACCGTTACTGTGTTCATGGTTACATTTCATTATAGTGTTCTTAATTTGATAGGTAACTCTTCGAGGATAGTTTATTTAATTTTGTACTTTTGACATTTTAGTTACAGAAAAATGGTCTGAGGAAAAATGGTATTTTGAAAAACGGCCTGATCTGTGACTTCAAGTTTGGACCCTGGAAAAACTGCACTTTCAGGCCCACGATCGAGAACGAGGACTCGGAGACGAGCAGCAGCGACACGTCGGACGACGACGATGTGTGAGCCGTGGCCCGCAGGCCAGCGCGCATCTCTCACGTGGCGTGCACGGATCGCAGGATGGAGAACTGTAACTTATGTAGTGAAACACCCCATTAGAAGACAATTTTGGGGGGGACTTCATTATGAAGAAAACCAGGAATGTTGTGTTGGGCTGTGTTGAACATTATTTCTTTGTGAATGGATGTTGTAGAAATGAGGACTCTGGGTGGCCCAGCATTGACTCCCTTCATCACTGCAGCATTTCTCTGACTAGCAATGTGACGATGTAACAAATGAGATTTTCTCATTTAATAATAAAAAAATTGTGTAATGTTTTGCAAAGCTTCTGTCTTAAAATGTCCAAGTCTTAAGAAAAAAGGCAGCTTCCACTGCTTTGCTTGCAGAGTCGTATCCTTTCCGTACAGTGGAAAACCCTCAGGTCCACTCTGTGCGCCCCCACCCCCACGAGGACACTGTAGCATGTTGGCCAAAACTGGAGCAAAGTGCACTAAAGCGTTGATTTCCTGAGTCAGCTGTCGTACTAGTCACCTTCTAAAACATAAATTGCTCTTTAGCCATTTGTAGTTCGGTAAATATTACGGGAAAGACTGGCCACACTTTCTTCCAAATTTTATGAGGTGATTTTCAAGAGCTTTATTTGGATATTGTTGTCAGACCAGGATTTTCAGAGTTGATGGAAAAGAGCTGTTGTGGGAAAACTTATTTTGATAAATTATTACACGTGCAGAAAAACTGATCACGCTGACTGGATCTGTCCACAACATGGAAAATAAACTGGATTTTCAGAATGTTGTCGTTCTCTGTAGTGTCCAAGGTGTTGGTCTCTGCACACAATGTGCTTTGTTCATTTAACAAAACAAAGTTACACTATTCAAGGTGGTGGTCACTTTCTGAGTTTAGAAAAAGAAAGCGTTGGAAAATAGCCTTTTTACTATCAGCGGCTTAACACGTTCATTAAACGAATGAATGTTAAACAGCTGTTTTCATTTGAACGTTAATTTCAGAATCATTTCTGTTTCACTACTGACCGGAAGAGTAGTTTGTCTCTGTACATTTGTATTTTGATTTTTTGGTTTTGCTTACCCACATTTGCTGTAGCTTTCCCTTCACACCCCTGTGTTTAACTTTATTCTAATTGTAAAGAGCATCATCTTAGAGCAGAAAGGTTCTAGGTGTTATCTCAGATTGAGCTAATCCTCAGTTTTTTAACAAAAAAAATTGTGTTCTCAGAAGGCTTCTGTGTTTAATATCCTTCATAGACTACCCTATTTTTACCAGAAGCCATAATTATTGGTTCATGCTGAGTGCTGGTGATGGGGAGAGTAAAACAAGTATCACCCCGCAGAACTTAAAAGGATGAGCTGCAGGGGTAACAGAGTGTCAGTGACGCTTGAAGTTACTATGTAACACGCCACAGACCGGTCCTGCCCCCTGGAGCTGCGTGGAGCCCCAGTGTGCTTCCTAGCTGCCCGCTCCCCGTGTCATGCGTCTTTGGGACTCTAGGCGGCACCATTTGGCCAATAGGAGAATGGGACCTGTCATGTGCAAACCGTGTTTGCTAACACATTTAAATCCTACCTATTGTGTTTTCCAAATAGCTTTCAGAAAAGATTTTGTAATTTTTTGTCTTATTCCTGGTGCCTTCTGCCTTGTATTCAGATTTTCCCCCGCTAATTCCCATCTCTGAGCAGTGAGGTAATTCCATTGTGCACTCACGCACTGAGATGTGAACGTCTCCAGCAGTTCATGAGCGTGGTGAGGGCGGTGTTCGGGTATTTTCTCCACATAAAGGAGTGCACCAGGTTTGGTTACTGAGGGGCCAGGCCGTATGAGGGAGTGTGGGCGGAGCCATTTAAGCTTAGCATAATTTTAATTTGGACCATATTATTTGAAGGGAAGCCCGCAAGTTCTGAAACTGAAACTGTGCATCTAGTGTGGAAGTGCCAAACTCAGAAATAGGCCATGATGTGTGGGGGGAAAAGGTAATTTTCGCACGTTAAATTCAGTTTCTTTAAAGCATATAATTGGATAAACTTTGACCTGTGAATGTGTCCGTCACCTTAAAAGGGTTTTGTTTCTTCCGTTATCCTTCCCTCATGTAGCAGTGGTTGGTGGTATTTTTTGATATGGAATGTGTGAGCAAAATTTCACGGTAATAGGCTTAAGATAGCATTTCAGAAACCTTTATATTAAGATAAGGATTAGAATAGTTTTTTCATAAATATATTTCTATTAAAGTTTAAATAAGCATAGAAGTGTTAATTTTAAAATAATCGGATTGATTTGACATCAGATTTATATTAGTAATTAAAATTTCGTATATTGAAGGGACTGGGACCAGAACGGATACTGTGGTACCTTTTGATAGCGCTGGTACGCGCTGTCCTGAGATACGGACAGTTCAGCCTTAGGAATATGTCATAAACTGCATGCTTTTGGGCCCTCCCTCCAGTGTAACTAACCATAACTTCACAGCCAGATTCACAAACTTTGTAAAGATGTTTTATCAGAATGAGACACTTGCGTTAGTAAAAGCCTACACGTGTGTCCATTTTCCTTGGAAGTGAGTTTTCACTTTGACTTCCTTGGTAAATGAAGGGGTGTTTTGGCAGGGCGTGTCAGTTACAGATGTCGCTCTGGAGGCCGCAAGTTGCGCCTTTCCCCTGGATGGGGCCTCTCAATGGTTGCCTCGTGGTGGAGGCAGACAGGCACTGAAGTCTCCCTGGGCTCAGAGGGCCACAGGGGCCCTGGCGCTGCCTCCTTGCCTTGGGCCGGGCTGCGGCATGGAGAGGCGCAGGTCCCTGCGGAGCGGGGCGATTCTCACATGGCACGAGATGCCAGGGGCACGTGGGCCTGGAGACTCATTAGGGCACAGCGGGCGATGTGTGATCCAGTAATTGCCGACTTCCAAAGTGCTGTAGTGTGAACTTCCACTCCCCTCGTGACATGCTGTTGGTCACTTGCCGACATTTAACTTGTCCTGTGAACTGACTCTGCCCACCCTTATGTGGTGTGTGTTGTGGAAACCTAACCTGGCACAGTGACTGAAGCTCACCTGTTGTGTGTGGGGCGTTATGGGCACTGGAGCGACGCTCTGCTCCGGGGCTGTGTCCCCGCCCTCAGGGCGGGGTGTGGTCTGAGTGGGGGCGTCCCAGGCTGGCCCATACAGGGTCACAATGGCCAGGGTGCGGCCATTGTGAAGGGCTGAGTCCCAGCTGCTGGTGAGGCCCGGCGGTCGCCCGCTGAGGCTTTAATCTGGGCGCACGGGGCTCCCTGTCCCCGCCTACTGTGTCGCTAGCTCCCGAGAACAGCAGGGGAGGACTCACGGCTGGGGTGCCCCGGGGCATGTCCCTGGAGCACGGTGGGCACGCGTGTGAGTTTCAGCCCGTGTCTCGCTGCCATTGGGTTGCTCTGGCCGCACAACGCGTGTCTCCTGCATGTGACGCTGCTCTACACATGCTCTGTGTCTGAAGCGCTTGGCTGAGCTCGGTGTGACCTAGGAGGGAGTGGTCATCTTGCTTCTATTTAGTCTGGAACGGGAGGTATACCCGTTTCCTGAGATGCAGATCGCATTCTTGTAGGCTGATCGCAACAGAGGATTCGGGCTTGCAGACGTTCGCGGAGACCTCCCTCCAGCAGCAACAGCACCTCGTGCTGCTGGGCAGGAACAGCGCCTTCAAGCTGCAGTGGGGCGCGCTCTTCTCACTCCGCCCGAGGCGCTTTCCTTTCCGGGGAGTCTGGTGACAGACAGACAGGATGGACCGAGAGCTGGGGTGAGGGGTCGCGTCTCTAGGTTGCTCACCTGGAAATGGGCATCTGGAGGGTTAGGGCGCTCCCTTCTGGGGGCCTCCTGCCGCCACGCAACCCTTGGACCACTTCCATGTGGCTCTCACACGGGACCTGGCACCCTAGCAACCGATGAGCCCGGTCAGGTTTCCGAGTAGTAAGTGTTAGGAGCCATTGCTTTGTAAGAAGTTGATGTGGTGAGGTGGAAAAGTATTAACATGTTTTTTTTTGGGGGGTGGGTAATGTTTTCCCCTAAATCTGGACACGTGTCCTGGCAGTTTAGCAGGTTCTTTGTGTGGAAATTGTTGCAGAGGGAGCCCTACCTGCCAAAAGACACAAACCTGGGCACTGAGAAACGGGAGTCTGGGACCACCTTCATGGCCCCGTGCCAACCCGCCCGCCGTTCCCTTCAGGCTTTTTTCTTCGTCGGGCGATGGCGTGCTTTCTACAGCGGCTGGGGAGTGAAACCCAAGGCCGTGCGGGCACTGCAGCCGGGTCCAGGGAGACCGGCTGCCGGCACAGCCCTGGAGCCTAGGGACTGCGGCCGCCAGGTCTTCAGTGAAAGATGGGGTTGGTATTTGATCATTATACCATTACCCGGCTATGTTTTCTGTCTAGCTAAATGCGTAACTTTTAAGAAAAATCCTTTCCTTTTTTGGTAAACGTGACTGCAGCCACGCAGGAGAAGGATATATTGCAGCCCCGGGCGTGTGAAAGAAGTGCCCACCTGTCAGTGCGATACAAATAGAGACTTTCCCGCAGAAGTTGGGGAAACTCAACCATGAGACAGTTTTAAAAGAACAGATCTGTTCCCTCTTCTCTCCTGGAGTGGAGGGATTTTTTTCCCAGACCCCCATTGCTCTGCCAGCATTCTCTGCTTTGTGAGAAAGGTAAAGTGTATCCTATCCTCGGTTGGATTGTGCCAACAATAACAGGGACCGTTTATGTAGGAGGAAGAGCCTTTGTCTTTGGTGGAAATGGGAGGTTTTCCCTGAAGCTGTGGGCACACCTTCTGGCGCAGCCTGCCATCGTCTTCGTTCTGAGCGGACTGGAGAGCCGGAAGCACCGGAAGGGAACAGGTGGGAACGCGTGCCCGAGGTTAGGTGCCGGCTGTCATGTCACTGGCATCAGGCTCCACCAGGTCGTGGGAGCTGCCTGTGATGTCTGGGGGCTTGGAGCAGGCAGTGGCTGCCCAGCAGCGATGCCGCAGGCCGACAGCACCGCACTGACGAGAGGGCTGTGCGGATGTCCCTCCTGGGGTGGCCGGGAATGGTGGAAAGAAGACAATGGCAGGGCATTGACTCTGAGCCCAGGAACCGGGTGGCAGCACCTTTCCCAGGTAGTAAAGGTGCAGGTGATATAGGCTCTGGGACCCAGAGAAAGCCCTAGCATCCTGGCTAGGGGCAGGGCGGACAGCCTGAACGAAGTTCATGTGGCCAGTCGGTCACCCGACCTGGATAAGGCACCTGGGCCAGGATGGAGGGCATGCGGACGCTAAAGCGTCCCGTAGTTTGCATTTGAATATGATCAGTGACCTAATAGTAACTTTTCCTAGTAACTGCACCTTCCTGAGCTAAACAGCGAAGTCAGTGAAGGAGGGCCTGTGAGGCCAGACTCTGTGCTGGAAAGACAAGGAAGGAAGGTGACACACACACTGCTGAAACGTGAGCACAGGCGGCAGCCGAGTTTTCAGTATGTGCGGCGCACGGGGTGCACACGCGGCGGCCCAGAGGGTTCTGTGAACGCAGGACCATTCACTAAGGCGCCGGGCAGAAGGGGACGGGCTATAAGCCTTCCGAGTTCAGGAGAACTTACGGGGTCCAGTGTACAGAGCTTAGTGCAGCCGGGGGAGAAGGAGCCAGGTCACAGCTACCCTGTCAGCCACGCATTGTTTTTACCCTGCAAGCAACAGGGAGCCACCAAAGATGTTTAAAACTGGAGTGCCAGACTCAATGTTTCTTCTGTTTACCTCCAAAATTCCTTCAGCATTGAGGTTCATATGCACGATTGCTTAAAACTACGGGGTTGGGGGTGCAGCTTGGGAAGCCCTCAGGTGTGACTTTAGCAGAGGTTGCATGTGAGCGACAAAAGAGCAAACTATTCCAGGCACGTTGGGGGTCGGGGTGCAGAATGAGAGGTGCCCCAGGCAGTGTGTCCATATGTACTTGTGACAGAATGACCTCACGGCTGTCGTAATAAGGAAACTCTTTTTCTCCTCCCTGTTCAAAGTAATGCACGCTGAAAATAGCTGAATGATTCCTGGGCAGTTGTGTTGTAGTGATGGGGAATGAGGAGACCCGAGAGGTGGAGACATGGCCCTTCCTTGAGAAACAGGGTCTATTTACCAAATATCTGACTCTCTATAACTAAGTCCAGGGATTCTTTTATTTTATGTTCTATTTTTAGATTTATTTATTTATTTTTAGAAGGAGAGGAAGGGAGGGAGAAAGAGAGGAAAGAGAAACATCCATGTGTGGCTACCTCTCGCACACCCCACACTGGGGACCTGGCCCGCAACCCAGGCACGTGCCCTAACTGGGAATCGAACTGGTGACCCTTTCCTTCGCAATTTGGCACTCAGTCCACTGAGCCACACCCTCCAGGGCATAAGTCCAGGGATTCTTCGGACAGCTCAGCATATTCTCAGTATCTGAAAATTCATTCAAAAAGTTCTCTTTGAATAGGTGCTTTTGGCATTTCTAAAAATACGTTGAATGTACATTTAAAACATGTTTAGATCTTTCAAGTCTTACACATTTTTCTGTGGTTTGTTTCACTATTGAGGGGAAGATCGAATTCCAAAACTTGCCAGGGAGCATTCTCTAAGGCCAATCAGGGCTAAAACCAATGATATTTAAACTAAACATCCAGTCTTTGGAGGACTTAACCAAAAGGAGAAAACGCCCTGGGCTATGGCGGTGCCACCGAAGACTCCCACGGCGGCACCTACCCTGCCCGGTGCCGTCCTGCCGTTGGGCTGCTCGGAGGGGAACACGGGTCATTTGGGTGGTTCGGCTCCCATACGCTTGTTAAAAAAATGAGAATCACATTTCCCTGTCTCAGAAGATGTGACTTCAGTGAAAAAATTCTAGAGTATCACTGGTCTGGAGTTGCGGCTGTTGATTTGATGGACGGGTGTTCTGCTGATGTTGGCTTTGGTGATGGGTAAACTTTCCAGCTGTTATTTGGACGTGGAGGGCGTTCTGAAGACAGACTGGACCCCTGGCCTGCCCAGCGCAGCCTGGTGGCCGGCCTGACCTGACTCAACAGCAAAGGCCTGTGGCTCAGTGGCTTCCAGTCTGTGTTCGCAGGCCAGCTTTCTGGCCAGGCTCTCCCGAGCGTAAGAGATGTGTGCAAGAGTCCCTGAAACAGAAGTCAGAGAGCAGAAAGTGAGCTTGTGAGAGTGGGAGAGGGACCCTTAGGAAGAGGGGTTAGGTGGTATTGATGCAGCGTTGGTTTCGTTACCTAACTTGTGCGTGCCAGAGTTTCCTTAGCTGTAAAGTCAGACACTTTTTGGAGCTATCTCATAAAATTTTTAGGAAAACTAAAAATTTGTAAAAGACAAAACAAAACACCCAAGAACAAACCCAAGGCCCTGAACATGTGCAGCCTTGTGAGAGCGGGGCAGGGCCTGTGCCCAGTAACAGCAGCTTCTGGGGTTTTGTTTTTGTTTCGTTTTTCCGGTGTGGCTCAAAGGAGAGCTCTAGCAGGGTATCTTTCTAAGTCAGTGTGGATAAACAATCTTTTTATCCAGAGTTTTACCAGAGTTTACCAGAGTTTTAAACGTATCCTTCACCGATGCTAGTGCACTTGAAAGGATTAGCACACTCTCTGTTACTGACACTTGGAGGTGTCAGTAATCCACTGGAAGCCACCGTCTGCGTGCGCTGAACTTGAACTTCTGATTCCCTGGCCAGGGCGCTTCCTGCTGCGCCGGGCCGCCGCAGTGCAGCTGTCCGGGCCACGCAGGGGCGAAGGTTTCGGCTCACGGGACGAGAGGCCGTGTCCGGCAGGGGCTGGGGGGGACGGTTTCCATAGACACTGCGAAGGGCTTCTTGCATCCGGGAAAGTCTCAGCCCGGGTGACAGTAGTGGCCCTTTTGGCTTAGATTTTATGGTGTTAAGAAGATGAAGTTTACGAACCCGGGCTTTAAGAATTGTCATTATGTTTCATAAGTAACTTCAGCTGGCTCTCCCTTAGGTGCTCAGTGGGGCTTCCTCGCTCTGTGAGGAGTGAGAGTTGGGGCACTCAGTCTCGTGTGTGTCCCGTTGAGTCTCGCTGAGATTAGGAAGATATGATGCGTACTCCAGAGCTGAAACCAAGTAAAACTCTCTGTACTGACCATTCTTAGGTGAAGCAGGTGTTTTTCCAGTGATGGTTAACCCTGTTGGGGGCTGCCTCCGGGACGCATGCTAACGTAGTGCCGTTCTGCCCATTTGTCCCAGGCCACGCGGTTGTTCCCGCGTGAGCTGAGACTCAGGAAGCTACTCCTTCTTTGACGGGTGTGCGTTTTGACGTGTGTGTGTTGGCCAGCATCCGCAAAAAGACGGTGAATCAATAATCAGTGGGTGCTGAGACCAGGTAAAAATTCACAAACCGGCAAGCGCAGCCACGTCTGGGGTTCATCCACTGGTGAGGCCAGTACCTTCCGACAATGAGCTGTGAGCCCAGGCCTCACGTTGGCGCCTGCACATTGGATTCGGCGAGTGCCCGGTGTCACCGGGAGACGGCCCTCCTGTGATCTGTCCACTGAGCTCCCAGGCTTTCTGCAGCACCCACCGCACCAGCATGTGACATTGTGGCCTTCTCTAGCCAGCGCAGGACAAGAGCCCGCAAGACATTTCCACTTCTGGCTTGGAAAAGCTGAAACCAACAATTTTTGGCTTTTACAGGGCCCATCGCATCGATGTCTGAAATGTTTGTGTCGTTTCTTGCGGCTGTCAAACCAGCGCCATGGTCTTGGTGGTCTCACTGGCAGCGCTGTTGTTGCACAGCCCGGAGGCTTGCAATTGCAAGGCTGCAGGTCTCAGACCTCCCTGGCCCCACCCTCCGGTGGTTCCAGCAGTCCCTGACCCTCTCGGGCTTGTGGCAGCGGCACTCCCCTCTGCTGACCTTTCATGCTCTGCCTTGTCTGCTTCTGTTTTCCTGTAAGGACACGCCATCAGGTTAGGACCCAACCTGGTCTGATCCCATTTTAGCTAATTACGGCTGTAAAGATCCTGTATCCATAAGGTGACGTTCTGAGGTTCAGGGTGGATAGGAATTTTGGGGGCACAGTATTCAACCCAATACGGGATTCAATTCCTTTTTCTTGAAACCCTATACTCTTTATTAAACTCTGGTTTCAAAATGATGCTGCAACTTAAGGAGCTCTATATACTGTTTGCAAATGTCCAACTGCCCAAGGTGCAGTTAAGGCAAGTTACAAACATCTAGAAAGGCCAACGGGAAGACGGTTCACTGACGGCTGCGCCCTGTTTGGGCTGTAACCTGCCCGCCCTCCCATGAGTTAGGAAACCCTTGAGTGTGAGTTTCTCTGTGTCTGTGCACACAGGTGGTACTACTGTGAGTTGGGGGTCGAGAAAGCCTGTCTTAATCCCCCATTAAAAAAAAAAAAAAAGACTATATTTTTAGACAGAGGGGAAGGGAGGGAGGAAGAGAGGGAAACTTCAATGTGTGGTTGCCTCTCACGCGCCCCCTACCGGGGACCTGGCCCACAACCCAGGCCTGCGCCCTGATTGGGAATCAAACCCACGACCCTTTGCTTCGCAGGCTGGCGCTCAGTCCACTGAGCCACACCAGCCCGGGTTTAGTCATCCACCTATTCAACACAGAGAAGTTTTCAAGAATTTTAAAATATTGCAAAAGCCATCACCCATGCATGTCTTTGGTGGTGTCCCCACAGAGGGACGGGAGCTCGCGGGCCCCCGGATGCGGAGAACAGACCGACTTGCCCTCTGGAAAGGCAGGCTTACACCCCATGTACCGCTGCAGAAATTTCTTACAACGCACAATACACAAACACGTCGCCGTGGCCTGCAGAGCAGAAACATCGTCCCACGTCTGGTGGTCTCCGGAGAGCTCCGCCGTCCGTGCCCGGGGACATGCCTGGGACCGAAACGTCATTTTGTAGTGAAAACACGCAGACGCTCAGGAGTCCAGGCTGGACTAGATGGTCGGGCTGACACCGACTGCCAGGAACTGATCCCAGCCCGCTCGCCCCCCGGCCGGGCCCGCCGCTGCCACCAGAGCGCGAGCTCGCTCACCAAGCAGGGACCCCGGGCGCTCACCGGCGCACGCTTACCGCAGCCGCCTGTCCGGAAGACAGCAGCTACTCTCGGCGACAGGGCGCTGAAAACGGGTGAGGAACTTTTTTCCCCAGCAAAAACATTTAAAAATCTCTGGTGCCCCCAGGTGGCATAATATTGCAAAGCAACCAAGAGAAAACTGCGTGTGCTGCTTTAAAATCTTGAGCCCCATTTGGGTTTAGGTAGCTACTTCCATGAATGATTAAAACTTTTCCTCCACTCCAGATTATCTTGCAAACGGCAGACCGGTCATTTGGATTCGTTCCTTCCCCACGTCCCTGCTGTGGGGACACGGGTGAGTTTCCTGACCCCCTTCGCACACGGCACGGCTCTGACTCGCCCGCCGCCACGAAGGGCCGAGCGGGCCCGCGGCTGCGCCGGGCCTCTCGCGAGAGGCATCGGTGCGATCGGCTGCTCCTGCGCCAGGCCTCGCGAGAGGCGCGCTGTGCGCTCCGCGGGGTTCTCCCGCGTCCTCCGGCTTTTGATTCAGTTCTGCGTGTCGCCTCTTCTCGCTCTGCTTTTCTTTCGAGGGCAGGCATTTATTTCATATAGGAATGGCCGGCGTGTCTTTGTACTTTCCTTCATTTAGATTTCGGTTTTTTTATCCTTCTTTCTCCTCTTCTGAAATCGATGAGGTTTTTTTTTGTTGTTGTTGATTTTTTTTTTTTTTTTAAATAACGCGGCGGAGCTGCAGGCTCATGCCTCTCACTGAAAGCGTGCGGTGGGGGAGCCCGAGTCGCAGGGAGCCGTGGCTAAGTGGGAGACACGCGCGCCCCCCGTCACCACTGGGGAGTCGGGAAGCCCGCGGGCACGCCGCAGCGGACCGAGATCCTGTTACCGCCCAGAGGGTCACTGCAGGACGCCGTGCTCGTGCGGCGGGAAGGGCCAGGGCTGAGATGCTGGCTCCAGGGACGCGCGGGTCGTGTCGGGTCAGGTCACACCGTGGGCAGAACCCTGAGAGGGCTTTTTTTCTTTTTTGTGGTGATTCCCAAAAGTGATCAAAAGGAGAGGCTGGAAGAACTAAAATTCCTTACCCAGAGAAAAACCTAGGGTAGAGGCATCCACAAAGTACATTTATTTAAACATTTTGTTCCATTCATGGGCTGAAGCGTTTGTGACAAATCTAATCCGCATCGGCGGCTGTGTGGGTTCCGAGACACACATCCCGGGAGCGAAGGCCCGTCCCCGGGAAGCTCGGCACCGGGGATACCGGGGACGGGGGTGGGCCCGGGATCCGACGCCCCGGCCGAGCTCTGGCCCCTGTTCTGAGAAGCACGACGGAGGGAAGGGGGTTTCAGCGCAGGGCGGACGCGGAGGCCACGGGGACTGAGCAGATACATGTGTCGCAAACGGGTCGCCGTGGCCGTGGGACCGCAGGGCTACCCGTCGGGGCGGAGGTCTCAGCGCGGCTCCGTCCAGGCGGCGCACGCGGAAGGGGGAGTCCGCATTGCGGGGAACGGACGGCGCGGAGCCTGCGGTGTTGACTTGGAGACGTTGCAGGAGGCCCACTGGTGTGGAGGCCGGGCAGGGGGCTGGGGGCCCGGCCAGTGAACCAGGGGTCACCCCGCTCCTGCCTGCACAGCTAGCAACGCGGGTCTGAGCCCCGCCGCGTCAGGAGCGGCGAGACCCCTGACGCCTTTCCGGCTGGGGGGCCAGAGGTGGGGGTGGGGTGGGGGGCTCATCCCAGGAGGAAAAGGTATGCAGAGGGAAGCTCCGGTTCCACCTGCAAACTCAGCTAGAGGCTACGGAACAGGCTCGGGTACGGGCCTCGGTGGGCCACCCGGGCCGCATCCTTCGCCCCGCAGCGCCGTGGGTCCTTCACCGGCATTTTGCAGCGTGGATATGAAGGTTCCCGGAGCCCCAGCGCGGGGGGGTTTCACACAGTGAGTGCGTGTCCAACAGGAGGCGCTCAGTGCGCGCCTGCCGCGCCAGCCCGGGCTGTGAGCGGGCTGTGAGCGCGGGGACAGACGGCTCCAGCGCAGGGACGGGTGTGGTCGAAGGCCCAGGGTCCCCTGGCTGTGAGCACTTCCTGCGCCCCTCCATCCCACTCTGCCTCATCTCCCCAGGTGCACGCCGTCCTGCCTTCGGTTGGTGGCGTCTTTGTTTGGGAGACGCCTGGTGCAAAAAATCACTAGAAACAACCGAAATGTTCATAAATAAGGGTTTTTAAAAAATAAATTAGGGCACGTCTCTATTAAGGGGCATAGTGAAGCTGGTAGAAGGAACGAAATGTATCTATATTGTTACCTGAAAAGTATTTTTGAAATATTAACAGAAGAAAGAAAATTGTAGAATATTAGGCACAGATTCTATTTTAGAATATATGAAAATGAAAAATCTGCATGTGTATTTGTATAGCTTTGTGTGACCAGAGAGAAAGTTATGGATGGACTTGGAACAACATGTTGGGCGCCTCTGGGAGTTGGGATTGGGTGACGATGTTGAGAGGAGGATCTTCACATTGATTTTTAGTTACTCAGGTTATTAAGTAATCTCTGTGTTTGAAACGCCACTCCTGATACTTGCCTTGTTGTCTGTTTAGTATGTGACCTTCCGGATACTGTCTGTATTTACATGGTCGTACGTGGGGAGATTTCCGGTATTTAAAGAAAGCCATGCTATCGTGCTATGCGGATCTTTCTACGATATGCTTTCTCACTCTGTGATATTTGCGGATATATATGCATGTTAGCACATGCGGACTACCTCCGTCTATTCAATTGCTGAGTAGGACGCCATAGCATAAACCGATTTCCAGTCTTTTCGTCTCATGGCACATAAACTAAGCACTAAAATTCGGCTCACCAACAAATATATTTTATGCCTATCAGAGAAAAATGGGCATAATTTTGATTCATTCCCACAGGACAGCTGTTGTGTGGGCTGCTGTCATTTTTAAATTTGACAGTCTAAGGGGAAAGAGGCCAGAGCCCCTGACTGAACAGTCGGGCGTTGCCTGTGTTAGAAGTCCTTGCAGCGCTCGAAAGTCGCTGGAGTGTCTGTCTGGAGTGTCCCCACTTTTGCCGACTTTGCTGCAGTGGCCATGCTGGTGGCTCCATTTCTCCAGGAGAGACACCGAGTAGTCAAAGTGCTGGGCCACAGCGGGTGCAATAAAAAAAGCTTTATAATAGATTCTGTGGCATTTAAAAGATGCAGTGCCAGCCAGTTTAAAAGAATAAAATAATTGTCTGACGCTGAAAGCAAGCCGGCACTGCTTAGGCAATGGGAAGAAACAGTCTGCAAAAGTGCTGACTCTGCGTCCTCCAGGTGTGCTGTGAGAACGGGTCATTTTCAGCTGCCTTTTACAGAAACGTCCGAGTCTTTGTCTGCCGCGGGTGAATAGAGATTTTTAACGTAAAGGAAACTAATGAAGTTGTTAGCTTACGGGAGTAGCTAAGATGTGAACACTCCTCCACGCGCCTGTCCACCGCTCACCAGCAGAGGGAGCCAAGGAGCTTCCATGATCCACCGAGTGTTGAAGCTCCCGGACCCATAGCTTTCAGCGAACATTTTACTTAATTATTTATTTATTTTGTACTTTCTTTATTTCATGTATTTTATTTTATTTTATTTTATTTTATTTTATTTTATTTTATTATTTTATTTATTTTATTATTTTTAGAGAGGAGAAGGGAGGGAGAAAGAGAGGGAGAGAAGCTCAATGTGGTTGCCTCTCTCGCGCCCCCAACTGGCGACCCGGCCTGCAGTCCAGGCCTGCACCCTGACTGGGAGTCCAGCGGGTGACCCTTTGGTTCGCGGGCCGGTGGTCCATCCACTGAGCCACACTGACCCGGGCTCGTTGAGCTTATTTTAATTTACATATATATGTAAATTAAATATATATATAAATATATATATAATAACAGGCATATTGTTAAAAATATAATACCAAGAAATTGACACAAAAAAAGTCTTTTGTGTATAAAAACAACATGGTACACGCTCCCTGCCTGGCACTCCCCTTCATTCTCCCAGGAGCAACCATTTTCAACTCCTGTTCGATGCATTAGGACAGAAAATCACACGTTTCGCTCATGTGACAGCAAAGTGCACATGTCATAGGGACGGAGGGCGCTCGGTGAAAGACACTTCCCTCCCGGCTGCTTCCTGCGAGGCCCCTGCGTGAAACCTGCTGGGCAGGCGGCCACTGCCGAGTCTTGACAAATACACTCACCCCGGAAAAGCAACACACGTGTGTGGTTCCCACTTCCAATCCCCTGAGGGGGACCCAGAGGAAGGTGCGCCTCCCTGCGGCTCCTGGAGGGCAGCAACTTCGGCCCGTTTCCGCGCGGGTCCGCCGGGCACTGCAGCTGCGCAGCCGGGGAGGGTTTGCCCAGCTTCCCGAAATGATCGCAGTAATTCCGTTGTTTTGTGGACGGTATCCTTCACTGCTGGCATGAATGCTGGAGTCATTTTCTCCTGTCCTGTGGAAGGTTTGTTTTTCCTGGAGTTAACTGCCTTGCCCTCCCCAGGGCTCCGGGCTTTACGCATTTGTCACTGATTTTCCACGCACATCTCCAGGCTGCTCCACCGCCACAGGCATTTTTCAGGCCGCTAGACGTGCCGCGTCTTTCCTGTCTTCTGCCCTGGCGGGTCTGCTCCTGCTCGGAGTCTGTGTCCCCCCCGCCCCGCCCTGCCCCTGCTTTGCCCCGCACTCGGCCACCTTCCCCCCTGCCCGGGTCCCCCGCATTTTAGTTACATGAGGAGGCCCCTGCCCGGCGGCTCTCAGGCCCCGTGGCTCACGCCAGTGACCCAAACCAAGCCGGACACTCCCCAGACTCGGGCAGGCCGGGCCCCAGGAGCTGCGGCCCAGGGCCTCCTGTCCCCCGCGAGCCCCCAGCGCCTCCGGTTTAGTGCTGCCTGAGTGGAGTCGCATTTTGCTCAAATCGCCTCTTAGCGCTTTTGATGGGTCTCCGTTCACTTTTGAACACATTTTCCTTTCCGCCCTTGTTTGTTGGAGTGAATCTTCTGGAACGTCCCGACAGAGGGCATAGAGCCTGGGCGCGTGTTGACCCCGGCGAGTCCGTCCTCTGGTGCATGTGCGTTTCCAGGTGGGAAATGCCCCCAGTGCGCGCCTCGCACTTTCGTGGCCTCCTGACTGCCGACCCCCGAGGGGACGCCCTGTGTCCTCCCAGAAGCTTTGTCCGTCCCCAGGCTCACGGGACTGAGTGGAGACGTTGCTCGACGGGGGCTTCTTTCCGTCCCCAGCCCCCCACCCCTCTCCACGCCCCAGGCACTGAGGGGGTCTCCCTCCCGCTGCTGGAGCCCCCGCGCACGTGTTCCCTCCCGCCCGCGGGGCGCCTGCTGCGTCCTCTTGCGTGGCCGGGCTCTGGGGGTCGGCGTACCCCTGCTCCACGTCGGGGACACAGCCGGGGACCCAGAGGTCACGCGGGCGCGGGCGTCGCAGCGCAAACCCGCAGGGCCGCCCCTGAGCCCCCAGCGGGGCCGGCAGAAGCGGGCGGGCGAACGGCTTTGCCGGGCTGTGTCCGAGCGGCCCGCGTCCGTGGCCCCTGCTCCTGCGCTGGTGCCGGCCAGGGTCCGTGCGGGCCGCCGCCTCCCTCGGGCCGCGTCGTCGGGGGCGCGCTCCGGCCGAGAGCGCAGTGCCAGGATGGCAGTGCCAGGGTCGAGTGGGGGAAGGACCCGCACAGCGGGGAGGGAGGGGCGGGGGCTGAGCTTTTCCCAGGGAAGGAGACGAACGCCAGGGGGCAGCACCGCGCCGGCACAGGGGCCTGCAGGCCCGCCTGGCACGACTACTGCCGTCTTGAGCGGGTGATGTTTGTGCAGCATCTTTTCGACCCCGCGGCCCAGGTCAGAGTGTCTCCCACCAGCGACAGCGTCGCCTCCCAGCTTCCCCTGCGCTGTCCCGCCTCCCCGGGGCCGCCCAGGTACCCATCGCTGACCCCACCCCGTGGCCTGCCTGGGACTCCTGGTCGTCTTTCTCCCAAAGACAAGGACACGCCTGGGAGGGAGCAACTTGATGGGTTTACCTCCTGCATCTTGAGGGCTGTAGGTACATCACCACCCCCACCCTCCGACCCCCCAGGCCCTTCCGTTCACACTGAGCCTGCTGAGACCCCCTTTTCCCTCCTTTCTAGGGTACATGGTGTCCTGTGTTGTGGGGGCTGGGGTGGGGGCACCCAGTGCTGTATTCATGGGGCAGGAATTTGGGGACCAGATGGACCCAGGGGACAGATCCCCAGCGACTGCTTTTGTAGGGCAACGTGGTACCCGGTCTCCTCACAGTCCCCTCCCTCAGGGACAGGGGAGGGGTCAGCTGACCTTGTTTGGGATCACTGGAGGCCCTGCAAGACACAGAAGCACAATCTCTGCCTAATTTTAGGGAAATCACCGCACGGGAAAGTTCTGGAACCGCCAGAGAACTGAGGCAGGGCCAGCCCTGAGCTCAGCTCCTCTGACCCCCTGGGCCCCGTATCTTCTTGGGGCCAGTCTCAGGGGGCAGAGTTCTGCCTCTGACAGCAAGCCCTGCGGAGATAGAGGGCGGGGGGCCGGGGTCCTTCTCCAGTGCCAAGCGGGTGCCCTCGGTGTTGGAACCTGGCTCCTTGCAGTCCCTGGGGAGGGGCGGCCGCTTCGGAAACAGCTCCTAGTCTGTTGCCCCCATACTTGGGGAAAAGGGATTTTTACCCTGGTAACAAGTGAAATTACAGAAGTCCAACACGAGCCCCTTTTAAAAAATGACTTATTTTTAACAGACCTCATGTTATTCTGCCAAATTTCTATCAAATTTCAGAAACTTACTTTCAGTTGCTACCTGAACTGGTTCTGTCACAAGTGGCTCTCCATGGGGGTCAGGGGTGTGACCTGTGCTTCGGGAAACCATGCATGACTAAGCTGGATGACTTGAGAGCGCCGCCCTTGGCAGGGCCAGCATGGGGGACTGTGACAGGAGTGGGGGTTACCTGTGCCTGGGCCACCTCACCTGTAGACAGGACAGGTAATGACATCGCTCTCCCATCTCTGGGCGTTGTCTGGAGGTGAAATGCTTGTGCACGTGGACTCCTTTGAATCGGACGTTGCTACTACCATTCACGTGGGAGCCAAATGTCATCAGTCCCGATCGACAGTACGCTCGCGGCGTGGGAAACCGTTTGGGCCACTGGACAGCAGCCCGGGCGGGGGAGGGGCGGCCCGTGGGGCCCTTGCCTCGTGCAGGCCCCGCGAGCGAGCGAAGCCTTTCCTATGCTGACAGGGCTGGGCGGGGGGGGAGCTGTGGGAACGGCCGGCATTCGGGTCTTTTCTTTTCCGGCTTTTTTACGGTTTGCCTGCCCTCGTGCTTAGAAAATCAGACTCCATAAAGCCAGTGTGTTTATCTTCTTTATTGCTGGTTAGTTTCTCCTTCTAGTTAAAATATACAAAAATGTTAGGCTCACAGTGCAGCAGGGGGATGTTTATATTTAAAGTAAACTGTTTGCTCAAAACTAAAAACCAGCAAGGACTCCTTTAGCCCATGTGCCTCCCCCTCTAGGCCGCGGACCGTCTCGGGAATGAGAGCGCTTTCTTTTCAGTTAGAGCAGATTTCTAACTTCTGGTGACATTTTCGGCTTGGACCTGTTCTGGGGGGGGACATATTGGTGAAATGTTTTAAGTGACGGGATCGTCCTCATCGATTCATCAGCCCAAAGCTGAAGTGTACAATATAAGTACCCTAAATAAAACGGCCATTTCACTGTCCTCGTGTTTAGATTTGCCCTAAAATACAGCGTAAAGCTAGGTGGGAAATTTCTATCTCTACTGCGAACCCTGTTTCTCCACTGGCTTCTCTTCCATTTGGGCCTCGCCTTTCGTGGGCAGGGGTTCGACTTGGGCACAAAGTAGAGCGGGGCAGGATCTGTGTTGAAACGCCCTGGTCCTCGTGGGGACGTCAGCCACGTGCCCGCTCGACCTCTGGCTATGTTGTGTGCACACGACAGGGTAAAGAAACCACAGGAAACAACCCGCTGTGAGCAAAGCCCGGGGCTTCCCTTTCCCAGGTGACTGCTAAGCCCATCCTCCCCGTACGTGGTCAGGCCCCACCTGCCCGCCAGGTACAGAGGGGCCAGGTGAGCAGCACAAATGCCACCCCCAGGGCTGCGTGGCCACGTGCCTCAGCGCGGCCCCCACCCCGACCCCATGAGGCTGAGCCCAGGGTTCTTGGTGCCGCTCTGGAGTGGCCCACCGATGGCTCCACCCTCCAGGTCCTCACTACACCAGTGCCCAGCTGTGTTCCTGATAAGCCGGGGGTGGCCACGCCGTCAGCCCTGCCACCATCCATGTGGTGTTTCCGGACGTGCACCGATGGTTTCACCGTAGCGCCACTGTGCACGGCCAGCTCACGGGGACATTGACCTGCTCGCTCTGCCTTCCCCAGCTGGGACAGAGGGGGCCTAAGGACCAGACCCGGGGCTGTAACCCCCGCCCTGAGGGCGGCCCTTCACACTGGCTTGGAGGAATGAGCACCCAACCTCTGATGAGCGAATGCCGGGCCCTGCAGCCATAATCGCTAATGTCAGGTGGTTAAATTAATCTAATCGCTGAGACCAAAGACGTGAAGCCAGGAAGAGAGGCAAAGTAAACCGGAAGCCGAGCGGACGGGGGGCAAGAACCTTCAGCCTGAAGCGGTGGCTGCAACGTGTCTGAGCTACGGGTGCGACCGGGGCCTGGTGTCTGCTGCCCCAGCTGGTGGGCACGGGGGGAAGCAGGTGGAGCCCCTCGCTGAGCTCCCTCTGGGCTCTTCCCCTCTGTGGTCCGTCCTCCTGGTGCTCGGGGTCCCCGCTGTGGGGCGAGCTGGTAAGTGATCGTGCCGTGTTTCAGCGGAATGATGGAGGGACATTTAAACTGGCTCGGTTAACTTCACCAGGGGATGATGATATGCCACCTGCCAGGTGTCTCTAGCCACTGCAGGTGGGGAGGACATGCATCTGTCTCTCCATTCCAGTGGGAGACTGGGGCCCTGTGGCAGGGCCTGGGGCGAGAGGGAGGGACCTGGGAACACTAGAAAGCTGCTGTGAAACCGTGCAAAGGACAGCATAGGTCTCCATCTCAACCGGGGCTGCAGGAGCAAGAGGGGGGCCATTGGGCCCAACTTCACCAAGTCCTGGGCAGGGGGTGGGCTGGGGTGAGAGTCTAACAAGTGCCTGATGGGAGATGGTGTGGGAGGCGTGTTGTGGCGCCTGAAACTTTGCCGTCTAAGGCAAGACCTGCGGTGGAGGGGAGCCGTCTCCCCCGTGACAGCCCCGGCGGCACTGAGGGCGCAGAGGGACCAAGCTTTCAGATGAGGTCACCTGGGGGGATGGGCCCCGTCGGCCTCCTCGGCCTCATAAGCACTGGTGGTCCGGCCAGGCAGCCCCTGCCGGTCACCGCTCCTCACTTTGGACAAACGAAAGGTTAGCGCTTAGACACTAACCGAAGCCACGCCCCCAGCACCCTCCTTGGCCCCTCCCCATGTTTTTCTGGTTCTCTCTTTAGTGAAATTAAATAAAGCTGACGTTTGAGATGAGGTTGTAGCCAGGTCAGTCCCAGGCTAGGAGGCGAGGGTGTCATCGTACAGCTCGCACTGTGGAGACACAGCGCAGGTCTTCGCCGGCCGGAGCCGAGCGGTGTCCCGCGGGGGCCTGTCCCTGCCCTGTCCCTGCCGTGTCCCTGCCCTGCTCTTGCCCTCACCGCAGGCCGCTTCCCTGCGTCCTTGCCGGGGCACTTTCTCACCCGCTGAGCGCAGCCGCACGGCAGCTTGATTGCGTAACTGTGGCTTATGTTTTGTTGCTGCTCTGGGTCCAATTTGCTGCAACGAAGGACGTTAGTGTCCCCGGGAGACGTGGGAATGATCCCAGAATAGCTACTGCCACTTACTAAAACGTGTGGTTTGAGGGCCGAGTCACCGGCTTCGTGTTTCCATGAGCGCCGTGCGGGCAGGGCGGCCGAGTCCGTGATTTCGCAGGCACGGGCCAGGACTTCCGACGCGGAGTCCGTGTTCACGGAAGCTTTCGCATGATGTACTTTCCACACTTTTTATTCCCGTGAGGACTGAGCTCTATCCGTTTGTTCCCCTCGTCGGATTATCCCTCAGTCTGCGGTCCTTGACCTCGCAGCCGGAGATGCTCGGGGTGCGTCCCAGCTAGGAAAGGCTGGGTCTCGCACTGGAATCTCAGCGTCTGGTTACGCAGGCGGTTGTTACAGGTTGACTCGCACCTTTCAGAAGAGATATGTTGATATCTTGACCCCTAGAACCTCAGAAGGTGCCCTTATTAGAACACAGGGTCATTGCCGCTGTGAGTAGTTCAGTGGAGGCTGTGCTGGAGTCAGCGGGGCCCCTCATCCAGCATGACTGGTGTCCTGAGAAGATGACCATGTGAAGACGCAGGGAGGAGCTGTGTGAGGTCAGAGGATCAGAGCGACTCCTGCAGGTTGGGCCACGGCGGCAGCTCCAGGGCTCTGTCAGGTCCGAGATTCGCTTCATCCCATTCCTGCCGAGCCAGGGAGTCTTCCTCCTGGGCACCCGCGACGACCCAGACCTACCTGTCCGTCTCCCTGAGTCTCCCCCCACCCTCCGCCCAGGGGACGTTTCCCTCCTTTCCTTCTCATTTCACCTTGCAAGTTCCTTCATCAGAGGGCTGGACAGTGATGTTTGGTTTGTACGTGGTTGGGTCCCGTTAGTTCATGGGCTTCTCGCAGGCAGAGCGTGCGCCGTGTTCGTTTATTTCTTAGCGCTGTGCCCGGGCTGGGCCATCTGCAGCTCCGGTTGTGAGCGTCGACCAGCTCGATGACCAAGCGCATAGGGAACCGGCCGGAACGAGATCACAGGAGAGCTAAGCAGTGAGGGAGCCCAGGGCTGT
>PVJD01008656.1:0-70289 GCA_004026545.1 Mormoops blainvillei
TAATAAAATTATAAAGAAAAGAAGAGAATCTAACACAAAATTCAAAATTGTGGCTACGTCTGAGAGAGCAGAGAAGTGATTAGAATCCAGGAGAGATGGCAGTTAATTTTAAACAACCATGTTTTCTTTCTTAAATGGGGTGGCAAATAATTGGGAATTTGATTTATAGCTATTCTTTAAACCTCACAAATATGTTTTAAATATCCTCAACATTTGATAAAACTGAGTTTTAGAAAACGGTCTTCAGTGACAAGCAAGGTGGGCTATAAAAATAAGGAATTTGAAGTGGGAAGAACTTCATATGTCAACCAAGATTCTTTAGGTTGTGAAAGAACAATAGCAAAACAGAAAACAAAGTTTAAGCAACAAGGGGAGTGTATTGTCTCAGAGAAAACAAAAGCCTAGGGCCTCAGCCACAGCTTGTTGAGGAGGGAGCGAGGGAAGAGCATGGTCCAGCCATGTCACCAGATCCTGACCCCTCTTGGGCTCTGCTTAATCCCACGTGGGATCCGTCGTGAGGTAGCTTTCCCCAGGAAGATGGTTGCAGCAGCTCTATTACCACATTTTCTAAGTTCAGGCCTTCAGGTACCACAGAAAAGAAAATGTACCTCTTACTCACTAGCTCCAGAAAATATTAATGTTGTGTCACATTGGCTCAAGTTTGGATCATGTGATGATCTGTGACCAACTACTTGTCCAGGGGTGTAGAGTGATTGGCTGATACCTAACAACATGTTCACTCTTACGCTAGACTTGGAATGAACGTCACTGGACCTGCGAAACCAGGAATAGAGAAGAGATGATAGCCAAAAGAAAATCAGGGTTCTTTTTCCTAAAGAAGGCAAATCCAATCTAGGGGGGCCAGACGTAAAAATCTAACCAGCCACAGACTCTGACTCGTTCTCTTAGAGAACCTAACCAGGAAAGCTGAATACAGTTTAATTGAAAGCAGGAGAAACAGCCCAGAAATGAGTATTGGTCCATGACCAGTTTCTCCAGGAAGCTAAGCCTGAAGCAGAGGCTTTCCTACTTTCAATTCACTAGGGAACTTCATACAACAAGAAAGAGGGGAAGGAGAATGAAGCAGGGAAGGAGGGAGAGACCACCCAAAATCACTGGCGAAAACAGTCACCATTAACGAGACTGGCTGCTCTGTCCTTAGGGGAGGGCCATCCACCACAAAGTGTTATAAATTGCCCCTATTTCTCCTTGATCAAAGTTTTACCCCACAGGTCACACATGCAAGTTGCTGAGCAGGGGAGCCCGGAAATGAGGAGCAAGAGGTAACTGGCATCAGGGTGAGGTGAGACGCTGCCAGGTTGTATCTGTGTGAAGGTGTTTCCACCCGCATAGAGCTGGTTGCTGCCATGTCGGCTGGAGGAAAAGGCAGGAGAGACAGAGCAGGTCTGTTGCTGAGCCTCGAGTAGGGCGACTCATGGGCACAGAGTCCACGGTCAGTCTTTGCTTTACACCATAGTGTTGCTCATAGTGTTGGCAGCTAAGGGTTAAAACTCCCATCACTTCGGTGACATAATGTGTGTCCCTCTCAATAGGATTTCTTCTCTCCAGCCGCTGAAGCTTCAGGCCTCCATGGGTTCAGTTGCCATCTCTCAAGAACTGGTGTACCGGGAAGGATTGGGTGGGAGGCATATCCACTCTCATGTATATCACTTACTTGTCAGCTGACCTACTAAATTGACTGCCCAATGCCTAGAGTAAGTTTTAGCAAATACTTCATAGCAAGTGCGGGTTCTTGCGAGGCTCCTCTCACGTTGTCCTAAGCCCAAAACTGAGTGAAAGTGGAGAGCCAGGGGACAAGAAGAACCACAGGGTGAGAATGGTAAAAGAATCAAAGGCTTTGGGGGTAACTCAGCTGAAGAAAGCACAGAGGGCTTCTAGGGTGTGTGGCCTGCAGATGGTCCGGAGAATGGTGCTCACGGGAAAGGGACCGTTTTCCTGCTGTGCGAACCGTTATAGCTCCTTGAAGGTTAACCCTTCATGTGGCACTCTGTCCTGCTCTGATGTGTAATTGGTTTCTGGGAGGTCAGCAGCGTCTCATGAAAAAGCCCATTTTGAAAAAGAATCAATCAGAAACATTAAAATGGAAATAATTCCATGCTTAGCTACAGAAACTATAGAAACACATTTCATTGATGAAAAGCTTTTAAAGAATAATATAGGACTTCATTTCCTAATCCATAAAATGAGGGGCCAGATTAGGTAATCTTGAAGGTCATTTGTTTGCCTTGGTTGCTAGGGAGCTTAAAGGTCCAGTTGTTATAAATTTTTAAGGAGTTTGGGGTTTGGGTTTGTTTATGTCTCTGTCTCTTTTGTTCTGAACCTTTTGTCTTTTTAGTCTGTGCTAACAGCGTCTATATATATGGGTGTCTCTATTTATGGTGAGCAACTGCAAATCCCTCTGGTAATCTTATATAACCTGTAAGATCCCTTCAATTTCTAATATTCTGTAATTCTAATAACACCTATACAGACTTTTCCCATCTGAAAAGTAAAAGAAATAAGCATTGCCGCTCTCTTTGAACAAATGCCGACTCTCGGGTACACTGGGGCACCCCATGTAAATAACAGCTCTGAGAGACTTCAGGGTGCCCCGTGCCCTCAGGGCTCAGACCTTGACTATGAAGTCAGAGCCCTGACCTTGACTGAGACAGTCCTGGAATGCCCAAGACAATCCCTCCACGTCTACCTTTCATCAAGACCCAAACTCCTTCTTCATGCACCTCGTCCCAGCTCTGTCAGCCTGCTTTGGGGCTTAGTCACAGACTTAGCCAGTGACACTGAGAGAGCTGGGACACCTGAGGCGTTCTTTGCCCAGGTCTGTTCAGGCACCTCGGGGAAGTCTAGCAGACTTATCAGCAGTTCTCACTCAGAATGAAGTGGTCAGGACAACTGGGCTTGTCCTGCGTGGTCTCTCTCCGTTTCAGAGCCATTCATCTCAGGAAGAGCCAAGGAGAGAACAAAGAGGTGTCACTTGGCCCAAGTCCTTTCCTCTGCCTTCCCTGTCACTTCCCTGTCACTTCCCTTTGCCACTGTGCTAATTTATCTGCCTCCGTGGACCTGAACTCTTTTTGGAACATTGTTTTAGTTGCCACCCTTGAGTTTCCCTTTGTTTTCTTTTCCTTTATTCTGTCTTTTTCTTTTGTCAGTAGCCTCTTCCCTTCAGGATTAGTTTATATGCTATTGTATATTCTAGAGTTTAGGCCCCACATTTATAAACAAAGGGAAGTGACTTTCATAGATTCTCTTTTGAGCTCATTGTCGTGGTCTGGAAGGAATCAGCTAGACCCTCAACTTATCATGCATATAAATCCCAGGCTTGTGCCTTTCAGGGATGGTTATTGGTCTTTGTGACTGTGTAGTTTGAAGCTTCCACATTAATGCACTTTTTCTTCTTGCCACCTCAGGTGGAAAATTCATTCCTGGGTGCAGTTGTGATCTGGAAACAAAATCCTCAGCAGGGAGGGAGCTGGCAGGCACGTCCTAGGACGTTGGCCTTGATAAATTGGTGCTGGTGGTAGGGAAATCACTTTGTGCACAGGCACCAGACGAGGGAGAGCAAGTGTGCAGACAGAGGATGTGGAAACCAGCGTTTCATACCTCTAATACCTGCTACCTGCCTTCCTACGGTCATAAGGTGTCATTTAATTCTAATAACAACCGACTAGGAAATCATTGTTAAGCCATTATGCAGTTGAATAAACTGAGGCCCTAGGAGATAAGTTCTTTCTCAAGGTCACACTGCCACTAGGTGGTCACGCCAGGATTATTATCCAGGTTTGTCAGAATGCAAAGCCCATGCTCTTACCGGGTACCGTACAAAGCGTTTTACATATATTCTCTCAAAATAACGATCCTCTAAGGGTTGATAACAGCCCTCTAAGACGGGTGCTCCAGAGTCCACATCTGTAAGTAACCCACTCAGCAGCCAAAGCACTTAATCCCCAAGGAGGGTGGTATGATGTGCTCAACACCTGAGGCAGCTCTGGGCCCGCAGCAGGTAAGGTTTCTCAGGCATCTTGTTGGGCTTCCATCAATGTGTACTTAAGCCCCAGGGAGCGTCCCAGACGAACAGCGTGCTGCTTTTCCTGAGACAGGCGCCATTTGTTCTGCACACCCACTTCCCGGGCCCTGGCTGTGCGGCTGTGCTGCTGCAGCTGCGCCACTCGCAACCCAGATGGCAGGGCGGCAGCCCACTTCGTGTACGGGATGCGCCAGAAGAGGCTGACAAGAGGGAGCAGCTTTGCTGCCCGCGGGATGGTCCCATTTGGAAACCAACAGGGAGGGCCAGGAGTCCTGTAGTTGCTCCGCAGGCCCAACCAACCCCGGCAGCGGGAACCAATTACCAGGGGACAAATCTGCTTACTTTGGTGCATCAGAATTGCTAACCAGATTTTCAGTCATTTCCCACTCCCTTCAAGCAAAGCAGCTCAACCAGCACCCTACTTGGAAGTAGAACGATATCTATGGAGACAGAAGGCAATAGAAAAAAAGAAAACCAATAAAATCAAAACAAACCCAAATTTTCCCTTAGCAAAATGGCTTACATCCTGGGGTTCATAATATCCGTCCTCCTGGAATTTCTATTTTAGGACCCAAGCTCTTCTTCTTCTCCTGTTATGTCATTCCCCTGTAGCTGCTAACCTCTCCTTTGTGTTTATTTAATTTTTCCCCCCTAAGAAGCAGGTGGGAAAGCCGTAAAGCACACACTGGATAAAGACAAATGTTGGGAATGAGGGAACCAGTCCAAGAGTGGGCTTCGCCGTGACCTCCTTCTCAGAGGCCCGGCCCTCAGGCTGGAGGGCAAGCAGCAGGCGCACCTTTGAGAGCAAAGGGACCGCCAAGAGAAGGAGCTCGGGAATCTCTGTGCACCTCCGAAAGAGGCCTGTGTGCCTGGGAAGCTGGGAAGCACACCCCAGAATTTTACCAACAGGTCCAAGTAGTCTGGCTTTCGCGATGTGCTACCTGCAGTCCCTCCTCCCCAGAATTGGGACTATGCACGGAGCTCTGTCCAGAAGGAAGCCAGCTCTGGGGAGAAAGCAGGAAGTATTGACCCCTGTGTACAGGAAGGCACAGTGGTGATGGTGAGAAGGAGTGAGGGCGGCCCATGTAAAGGCTGGGCCTTGGGCACATGAGGATGGGGAACCGGGTGGGCTCCTGAAGCCCTGGCGGTCTCAGCTGCTAAGCTCCAGCGTTAACTGAGAAAGGGCACGGATCCCCAGATATGGTGTGATTTGGCCTTAGGGTAAAGCGTGCATTTATGGAAAATATCCTGTCCCCTTAGGCAGTATGTTGTTTCTCTAGGACCCAAAGAGACTTGACTGATAACAAAAGGGGAAAGAAAAAAAGAATGCGATCATAGAAAGTTACTGCTGGGAACACAGGAGTAAAATGCTCAGTTCGTTCGCCACAGGGAGGCCCTGAGATCAATCACAGAAGGTCCTGTTTATTCCCAGATAAGCAATCTCCAGGACTGGGGAAGCCCCTGAAACAAATAAAGCCCAACACTTGAAACTGAGAAAAATGCTCTTTTCACAAACGCCTAACTCCATGTCTCCCAGGTCAGTGAGGAACTGATCATTCTGCCCAATTGGGGACCGGGCATCCGAAGCGGGTCATCAGCCAAAGGTACCAGGTGGGCGCTCAGCAAACCCTCCTAAGAAGAGCCTCATATGTGAGTCTAGATGTTAAGCTCAGGCCTCCAGACACCCTACCTTACTATTACTCAGAGGATCAAACTTATGAAGTTACAGTTGCTTCAACCAAGTGAGCATGACAGAAATGACCCATGTGACAAATGACCAAAGGCCATGCTGCTTCTCCCTGGTTCTCTTGGGGAGGTTCCCCCTCAGAGCCCAGGGACTATTATTCTATGAGAAGCTCAAGCCACTTGGAGATGCCATGTGTTGGTATTTCAAGACCTCAAGTAATGCCAGGTTAAGTCCCAGATATGTGAGCACGGAAGGCCACTGTTGACTCCAGCCCCTAACTGTTTCTGTCCCTCCAGCACAGGACTAAGACATCACCAAATAAAGACAGAGCCTTCCCACTGTGCACTGTCTGAATTTCTGTGCCTCTTCTGGCCACGATGAAATGATAGTTGTTTTACATCATTAAGCTGAGCATAGTTTATTTAACAATAAGCTGGGAACACTAAGTGTCATACAAACTGTCATTAACATACTCAATTTACAATAGTATTTATACGTATTCCTTTACAGAGACCGTGTGTTGTATATTCTAAGTACTAAGAAAAGCTCATTAGACATTAGAAATTTGCTTAAAAATTGAGGAAGAGGAGATTGGTGGTCTCAAGGGGTATTTCCTGGGCCACTGCAAAAGGGTCTGGTAAAATATCTTTACTGTCTCTTTAAGGTCCACAGTCCTATTTTCATCTTTTGAGAAAATATTAGGAACCAGACACTGTACTAAATGCTGAGTGTACAAACATGAATTAAGGAAATCCTATTTGCTAGTTTACATTTTAGAGGAGAACGTTGACATACAAACTAACACTCACAGAACAATGGATTAAGGTCTATGAGAGAAGTAAGAAGGGGTGTAATAAGGTGACAACTGAGCTGGATCTGGGTGGATATATAGTAGTCAGCGGAAGGAAGGCACAGAACGTATTCTTTGCAGAGAGAACTACGTGTACAAGGCATGGAGGAAGAAAATCAAGTAGTGTATACGAAGTGCCATAAGATCTTTTGTTCTCTGGTGTGTGAAGTATAAATAGGAGGAATGGGGGGAAGGCCAGGGCAAGGAACCCATGAAGTGCCTGGATGCCAGGAGAGGAGCTGGGATTTTGCAGTGTGGGTGACACAAAGCTGGGAGCATGTACAACCAGGAAGTGAGGTCGTCAAATTACATTTTAGATAAGTCACCCTGGTGGTTGTACCAATGGCGTAACCAAGAGGGCAAGTATCATTTCCAAAGCTCAAGAGAGAAACTATGAGAGATTAAACGTGGATAGTGATAGAGGGGGTGTGAAGGAGAGAATGGATTCCAGAATATTTTGTAGGTAAAATTTTCCCAATTTTCGAATCAATGAGATGAAAGTTGAAGATTAGGAAGGGATCAATATCATGAGCTTGAAGTGCTTGTGAGATACAGAAATGGGAATGCCCAGCAGAATTTGAACATTTAAATCTGAAGATGAGGGAAATTAAAATTTGGAAATTATGTACAAGTTACAGAAGTAGATGAACTCTTCTAAGAAAAAAATGTGTGGAGGAAAGACAAAAATAAAGATAAATACTGAAAGAATTTCAAATGACACTCAAAAACAGAATGAATAAATTATTTAACTTACAGCCACGCAATGGAGTATTACATAGCAATGAAAGTGAATACTACAGCCACTTGCAACAAAAAGCACCAAGCCTTACAAAATTGAGAGAAAATGCAAGTGATTAAAAAATGCACAATATAAATTATACAAAGTCAAAATATGCAAAAAATCAACAAATTGTTGATTGAATAAGGATATATATAGATGGGTAGAACCACAATGAATAAAAAGAAAATGACAGACAAAAAAGTCAGAATAGTGGAACCCCAAGGGGCTGCCACAGTGGAGGGCTGCCATCGTGGAGATGCACAGGGGACTTCAATGGCATTGATAACACGCTATCTCTTAGGATGGTTCAAGACTTCACAAGCATTAACATTCATAACTCATGAATATTACATATATTGATTTTGAATGTTTGAAATAATTTATAATGATATTTTTAAATGAACCAAGAATTATCTAGGAGATAAAGATGTTGAGGCAGAAAATGTAAATCACTTTTTTAAGTAGCTTGACTGAGGACAAGAGAGATTAGATGGGATTTAGGTTAGAAGAAGATATGAGATTGAGAATGTCTTTAGCATCACAGGGATGTGAGTAGTTGAATAGACCCAAGGGATGAATGTGTAGGAAAGAGAGCTGACAGTGTGTGATTTGGTGACCCTGGGGAATCTAAGAAGAGGATTGTATATTTTAACCTTACTAATGAAGAAATAATCGGATTGGCCTAGGAAATATTCTGATTTTAAGTAGTTTACTTTTCAGAAGGAATCTTCTTTTCCTGGGAAATCCCCTCAGGTCTCCCTTTACAGCCCCTCTGTAGCTGTTTGCGCAAAACTGTGACCTCTGAGTGCCCCAGCACAGGACACGCCTGAATGCACAGCAGGAGAGTGACAGATACTTTGTAATGAAGCCAGGCAAAAATAGGATTATTTCTCTAAGACTTCAGGGAGGAAAAAACATAAACCATTAGTAGGTGACCATATTACCAAATGTATAAACTTTTTGATACTTTGACTATTCCAAGTCATGCTGGAAATAATCATCTCACTGCAAATGACTTAAAGTTTCACTTCTATTTCTGTGTCTTTATGGCGTGATTTGTCATCTGCCCTGACCTTGTCATAGATGGCAGCCCCCCCGCCCTACTTACTTGTTATCTAATCATTATATTACAGGGGCTTTCTCTGCCTCAATTGGGGAACAGCTACTTTGTCCCCTGGCTGTTTCTCTTATTGAGTTAAGGTTATCACTAATTTTATTCTCTGAACCTCACTTACTGTTCTCTTTTGGCCTCTTTTTTCCCATTAATCACAGGCTGTAGAAACATAAAATGTTTCATAGTGCTCACACTCAGCCTTCCTTGTGTTCATTGCCCAGTTCACCTATATATGATCGCATCTGGAAATCTCGAACTACTGACTTAGTGACTGGATTACAAAAAAAAAAAAAAATGGGGGGGGGGGAGATTATCTATCTTAATAGATGGCACCCAAATTTGTCTTAAATATAGGACCATTTTTATTTTAAAGTCACTATCAGTCACTTGAGGGTGGAAGGTAAGACCCTAAAGAGATGGGGTGCAAAAAAATTTTAAAAAACAAAACTGTAAGAGATAGTTATCTTCATAGCGTAAAATGAGAGAGCTGTACTTATTTTATAAAGGCATAAGTCCCTAACAGAATAACCCACAGATAACTATGAATATTGCACAAAATACAAAAAACACCCCCCTGAAATCATTGGAAAATGAACAAAAGCAGAGGAGGTTTGAAAGTGAGACAAAAGGAAGCTGTCCTTCTACAGCGAAGAACAAAGGAAAGATATTTGTCATCCCCAGGTGCAGAGGAGTGAAGAGGGAACCCGGAGAGTGAGAGAGACTCAAGGAGAGCTCCACGTTCTGTAAAGTGACTTTGGCCGAGTTTCTGGGTGACCCCTGACAAACACACATGTGAGCTTTCAGCCACAGCTAAGAGATGTGAGCTGAGCTCTGAGCAGCGCCCACCATGGGTGAGAAAGGGGTTGAGCCAGAATCTAATCAGGTTAGTTGTTTGCTAAAACAAAATATCAACAGTTAAAAAAAAAACAAAACAGAATCCAAAGTTGCTGTAAAATGACATTCATAATGTCCAGTATGCTGCAAAAATTAATCTATAAGGAACCAAGAAAATGGAACCCATTCTCACAGGGAAAGATGTGGAATGGAGGCCAATCCTGCAATCCCACATGTTGGGATGATCAGATAAGGATTTTTAAACCACTATTACTTGTGTCCAAATCAGATAAAGGAAAATACATTTGTAATGGATATAAAACAGGGGTTCGAGAGAATCAAATGGAAATCCTAGAATTGAAAAATAAAACACCATTCTACTATATACACATTTGAATCCTAAAACAAACAAAACCAACCTGACAGCACCAATCATTGGCAAAGATGTAGCATCTTTAATGCACTGCCAATGGTGTTGTAAATGATGTAACCACTTTGGCAGTTTCCCGAATAAAGCATATACCAATTATATGGACTCAGTGATTTCACTCCCAGGTATTTACCCAAGATAAATACAAACATCTGTTCGCACAAAGGCTTGTGCACCAAAGTTTCAGCAGCTTTGTTTGCGATAGTTCCAGACTAGAAAGAACATTAAGTGTTCATCAGTGGGTGAATGGATGCACAAAGTGTGGTGCATCCATGCAATTACTGCTCATTAATAAAAAGGAATACTTGTGGGTGAATCTCAGAATCATTACCCTGAGTGAAAGAAGCCAGATGCTAAAGAGGAGCACAAACTAGTAAATACTATGATGCTATTTTTATAAAATTTAATGAAATTCTAGAAAATGTAAACTAATCTGCAATGACCAAAAGTCACTTGCA
Source organism: Mormoops blainvillei (assembly GCA_004026545.1). NCBI lineage: Eukaryota > Metazoa > Chordata > Mammalia > Chiroptera > Mormoopidae > Mormoops > Mormoops blainvillei. Next base: position 10,197 of record PVJD01008656.1, read on the forward strand.
TGTATGGGTTGCATGTAGTTGGGGAGGGAGAGAGGTTAGATTGCAAAAAAGCATGCAGAAGTTTTGTGAGAGATGTAAACATTCTTCAGCTTGATTGTGGCAGTGGTTTCAGTGTGTACGCAATTGTCAAAACTCATCAAATTGTACATTTTAAACGAATACAGTTCGGTTTCCGTGAAATAAACTAATGAATGGTAAATCAGGAGCCAGTTGGAGGACAGCAGAGAGAAGAGGAAGATCAATCACATGGGACTCCAGTGGAGCCCAGCAAGGCACTGAAGACTGTCATTTCTTAAGATCAGGCATGTTTAATATTTAGTCAGAACCATTTTGGCTTCCTGCAACATAACCTCATTCCATCCTCTACAAAACTTCTGTAATTCTGAGAAATACACAACAATCTGAGTGGCTTTCCATGAAAATTAAGGACAGGAATTTAGCGATACACATGGCTTGACATAGGATAGAGTAACGAAAGCATGAAAAAAGCCAAGAAACAAGCCATAAACTGAGTCATTTCAGCAGAAACTGGAGCTTAGGGACAAAGGTCACCAGGTATGTAAAACATCCCCAAATGGGAAGAAGTCTCAGTGAGGCACTGGTCTTTCTGTGTGATTTGGACAGAGAATTTGAGTCAGTTGTCCAGATCTTAAACAATGTCATATATTCAGCTCATAATCTGGAGTATATTTTAAAAACTCTGCATGCTAAACTTTCCCTTTGGCCACCTGTATTTATGGACGTGAATGAGGAACCTCTGTATTTTTAAGGCGGTCATCCTCAGTTGGGGGACACATTGGAATTGCCTGGGGTTCTTTAAAAATTGGAACCCAATTCAACTCAGTCATTATCTCCAGGGTATGACCTAGGCATGTATCTATTTTTAAATTGCTCTAAGGAACTCTGCACTGGCCTCTGAGCCCACAGAGAAAAGACTGAATGGTCCACATTTTTCTCCAGAGAGATTTAGCACTTTAAATCTCATGCAGGTTCCTGGCCCCGCTGGAACCACAGGTCTCAGTGGTGGGCTGGCCCAAATCTTCTGGTCACATGGCCTCACTCACCCCTTCATATGAAACTAGTCTTTGACACAGAAATCCAGGGACAAAGACTTCCAGGGTACACCAGAAAACCATTCCCTAAGTAACCAAGTCACCTGGTCTCCATAAAGTACTCCGTGGAACTTATCCTGAAACTCTCTCTTCTGAATTCTGAGCAAGGAACCGAAAGGTCATGCTTCTAAATGTGTCAGCCAAACTGCTACTGTCCTAGTAAAAAGGACTTTCCACACTTTCAGTCATCCAACTCCTCTGTCTACAAAATGAACCATGCAAATGCCCAGAGTTGATGGCTTAATAGAAGGAAAACTGAAAGAACAAATGTAAAATAATGTACGATAACCATCTACTTATTTGATAATTAGAACTTTTTAAAATATATTTTGTTGATTATGCTATTACAGTTGCCCCATTTTTTTCCTCCCCTTTACTCTCCTCCACCCTGCAGCCGCCCTCCCACCAGCATTCCCCACACCCTTTGTTCATGGCCATGGGTCGTACATGTAAGTTCTTGGGCTTCTGCATTTCCTATACTATTCTCAACCTCCCCCTGTCTGTTTTGTATCTACTATTTATGCTTCTTATTCCCTGTACCTTTTCCCCCATTCTCCCCCACCCCCTCCCTGCTGATAACCCTCCATGTGATCTCCATTTCTGTGATCCTGTTCCTTGTTCTAGTTGTTTCTTTAGCTTGTTTTTGTTGTTATTTTCTTTTTAGGTTCAGTCGTTGATAGTTGTGAGTTTATTGTCATTTTACTGTTCATAGTTTTTGTCTTCTTCTTTTTCTTAGATAAGTCCCTTTAACATTTCATATAATAAGAACATGATGATGATGAACTCCTTTAACTTGACCTTATCTGGGAAGCACTTTATCTGCCCTTTCATTCTAAGTGATAGCTTTGCTGGATAGAGTCATCTTGGGTGTAGGTCCTTGTTTTTCATGACTTTGAATACTTCTTTCTAGCCCCTTCTTGCCTGTAAGGTTTCTTTTGAGAAATCAGCTGAAATCAGCTGAGAGTCTTATGGGAACTCCTTTGTAGATAACTGTATCCTTTATTCTTGCTGCTTTTAAGATTCTCTCCCTGTCTTTCATCTTGGGTAATGTAATGATGATGTGCCTTGGTGTATGCTTCCTTGGGTCCAGCTTCTTTGGGACTCTCTGAGCTTCCTGGACTTCCTAGAAGTCTATTTCCTTTGCCAGATTGGGGAAGTTCTCCTTCATTATTTTTTCAAATAAGTTTCCAATGTCTTGTTCTTCCACTTCTCCTTCTGGCACCCCTATGATTCAGACGTCAGAACATTTAAAGTTGTCCTGGAGGTTCCTAAGCCTCTCTTCATTATTTCAAATTCTTGTTTCTTCATTCTATTCTGGTTGAATGCTTATTTCTTCCTTCTGCTCCAAGTCGTTGATTTGAGTCATAGTTTCCTTTCCTTCACTGTTGGTTTCCTGTATATTTTGCTTTATTTCACTTGCATAGGCTTCACTTTTTCCTCTATTTTGCATCTGTACTCCACCATTTCTGTGAGCTTCCTGATTACCAGTGGTTTGAACTCTGCATCTGATAGGTTAGCTATCTCCTCTGTGCTTAGTTCTATTTTTGGAGTTTTTATCTGTTCTTTCATTTGGGCCATATTCCTTTGTCTCAGCACACCTATTACATTGTAAGGGGTGGAGCTTTAGGTATTTGTCAGGGTCGGGTAACTCAGGTCACTACCTTGTGGTGCCGTATGTGGGGGAAGTGTCAGAGAACAATGCCACTTGCTCAGCTCTCACCTGGCTTTCAGTCACTTTGCCAACTACCCACAAGAAAATTGGGCCCTTCTGGTGCTGATTCCTGGGTGGATGGGTTTGTGTATGTTCTGAGACCCTGTGGGTCTCTCAAATGAACTCTCCTGTGAAGCTGGGAGTTTCTCCTGCCACTACAATCCCCACAGATTTTTACAGGCAGGTTTTGAGACTTTAGTTTCCCACACTGGAACCCTGGGTTTTACGGTCTATTTTGCGCCCTAGTTGCTCCTTCTGGCTTATCTGCACACAAATGTGGGACTGCCTGGTCCTCTTTCTCTATATATATCATATAGATAATATACATCATATATTATATATATATAAATCATTAACATATATAATCAATCCTATATATAATATAATGAATGATTAATTATATGTATGTAATATTAATTATATATCTTAATCTTTCATATGAATGATTTATTTGTGTGTGTGTGTGTACATAATTAATCCTTTACTAATGTATGGTAAATATTTTTCCAGGCTGGCACTGTTATGTAATTTGGGTTTCTTTTTTTAACTTTTACCTTTAAAAAATCAAAGGTATTATTCTTTTTTAGGTTTATTTTTCATGGTTAGAAAGATCTCATACTGCAATTGTATAAAGAAATCGCCCCATTTACTTCCATGTTTTTACATGCAAATCTTTAATAGATCTGCTTCTAATTTTTTTCTAAAGGATAACAAGTGGTCTTTACATAATTCGAATGATACATTTCCCCCCACTGCTACATTTATCATCCACAAAATCTTTATTTACATTAGGGTCTATTTCTTGCTAGTGTATTACATTGATTGGTCTATTTACCCATCTATTACTGTGCCAATATAAACATTCTGAAATCTCAGTATGTTTAAATTTCTCGTAAAGATTATTTTACCTTGTTGTTCATCTTTTTAAAAGATGACATAGTTATTCTTTCATGTTACTTTTAAAATATCATTTCATCAAACCCTCCCAAAACCCATCCTGTTTTTTAACTGAAATATCAAAATTATAGATTAATTTAAAGAAGTAGAAAGTATTTTACATTAGTGAACTTTCTTAGCTTGACATCTATGTCAATTTTTTAATTTTTTTTGGTATTGACTTTATTTTATTGGATTTTTAAGTGACAGAGTAACATATATTTTCTATAATGACTCAAGCAGTGTAAACATTTAGTAAAATAAAGAAATAAATATCCCTCTAGTCCATTCAAATCCCCAGAGGGACCAGCGTGAACAGCATTGCACGCAGTAGCATTCCATGCCCTTGAACATTTCAAATCAAAGCTTATATACTTACATGGGCTTCCCTGCTTTTTACAAAAATTTTAACAGGCTGTACCCATTATTCAGAACTTGCTTTTTTCACTTAATGATGAGATTTACAGACTTCTCTTCAGACCAGTTGATCTGAGTCTAATTCCATGTTTCCTTATACCAGTCTGAGTGCATCATAGATGATTCATTATTTCCTCTGCTGATGGACCTTTTGGTTGTTTTGTTTGCTTTTAATTTTTTTAATTTTTAAATATTAATTTTTTCAATGACGGTTTATATTCAATATTATTTTGTATTAGTTTTAGGTGTACAGCATAGTGGTTAGACACAGTATTATTTTGTTACCGTTAATAGAATTCAAAATGTCTGTATATTAGTTCTATATATTCCTTGTTAATTTCATTCCCAGATATTTCATGGACTTTTGATGTTGTCACTTTAAATGGCATCTTGTTTTTTTACTATACCTTGTGAATGACTACAGATGGGTATATGCTTCTGTATGTTAATTTTGTGACCAGCCTCCTTATTAAACTTTGTTATAGTCTCTAATATTTTAATAGCTATCCTGGATTTTCCAGGTGTAGTGTCACATGGTCTGCAAATAGTAAGGTGCTCTCTAAGATCTGTGCTTATTTTTTTCTCCATATATTAGATAATCCTTAAGAATATTATTAAAAATCTGTTGATAAAAGACATTTTTATCTTGTTTCTGACTTTAACAGAGAACTCTATTAGTATTTTCACCAAGCCTGACACTGTTTGTACAGTAAATTATGTCAAGAAATTTTATTAATAGTTTGTTTTCTTAATCCTTTTATTCTTTTGTCATTAAGTTTATTTTTAATTAATAAAGGCATTATATTTTATTATCTTTTAAAATATCTGTTAAAATAATACATAATTATTTCCTTTTACTTATGTAATACTGCTGTTTAAATGCTGCTTTGACTCAATTGCAAGGTCACAGCTAAGGTCAGTCAGCTCTGCTTCCTGAGCAGTTAAGCCCACACCCCACCCTCCCCCGTGGAGCTTTTGCTCTCTGAGCCGCCCCTCCAGTCGCCCAGGCCAGATGCCCAGGTGCAGCCCTTACGCTCTCCAGCCAACTGAGATCATTCTATGTAGCCAGTCTGCAACCGGCTTGCCCTGCTTTGCCCCGTCCTTCCACAGAAACCACACTAATGGCGCTTGCCGCAACCCCCTCGCCCGCTACCCCTTGACCAACCCTGAGCTCCCCCTGAACAGTGGGTGCAAATGCTGAGTTCTCCCCAGGGAACTGAGAGCAATAAAACTGTAAAGGCCTTTATGGTCTTTCTCTTCATCTGCATCAGGCCTCACCATACCTCATCCAAGGTATAGGGTAAAAATGACATATTGACACGTTGAATAATATTGATAGATATTATAATATTGAAACCTTGACATTCCCTGGTGTGATATATTAATCTTCCAATACGCTTTATGATTCTACATACCAGTATTTTGTTTTATAATATTGGATTTTTATAACAAATGCACCGCAAGAATCTAGATTGATATTCATGCACTTTTCAATATGTATTTTTTAAAATCATGCATTGTCAGGCTTTGTTGTCAATGCTACATGGGTTCTAGTAAAACAGGTTTCCTTTTTCTCCATGTCCTGGAAGAGTTTCAATAGTCTAGGAGTGACCTGCTCATTAAAGGCGAGAAGCAATCGGCCTGTGGAAGAGTCTGAGCCCAGAAGGGGGCTGGGAGAGCAGGAGTGTGTAGCTCTGGCAGCTTTCTTCCTTTCTTACTAATTGTTCTATTTAAATTTTCTATGTTTTCTGAAAAAAATTTTTAGGGTTTTTTTTCCCAAAATAATTTCCAGTGGTTGCCGAGTGGGAAGAGAGAAGACAAAACAGCTCAGAGCTCAGGCTTCTACACAGCTCCCAGCCAGTGCTCCCGGCCCGCTCCAAACCGCCCCCTGCACACGAGGCCTTTTCTGAACCCAACAGCTCCTTGCTGCCCCAGCCAAATCTTGAGATGCTCGATTAATGCTCTCTGATGTGACTCCAAAGCACTGGGAGGATCTGTTCATGGACAGCGTGTAGCACTCACCTGAAAAAACAAATGGTCTCCTTTTCTGTTTGCCTTGAGTCCGTGTTGGCAAGGTATGAGTGGCCTTTTTCTGAAAGTGCTCTCACAGTGCAGTGCCACAGGCAGGGCACGGCAGGTTTCTGCAGGGAGCAAACACTCCTTCCCCAGTCTAAGACTCTGTGTCTAAGGTGGTTGTCACCCTGTGGAAGGGAAGTCCTGGAGAGCAGGGACCCTGGAGCCATTCATTCTAAGAATGCTCACCCAGGGAGCACAGCAAGTAAACACCTGGTGCATGATTTGTCTAACAAGTGATGGAGCTTGATGACACCGAAACAATGAGAAGAAAGAGAGCACTGGGGAGAACAGGGAGAAGGGACACCGCACATCAGACGCTTTGGAAAGGCAGGGAACACTATAGTTCTCTGAGTGCGTGAAAACTCAGCTCTGAGCAGAACAGAGCTGATGATGGGGTAGGCGCATGTGATTACTACTACCAAAGCCATTATGTGAAATGAGGGTAGAATGTATCGTGTAATTCATTACTCAGATGTGAAACTAGACCTAAGACTTGGGTTATCGATCTTCTCTATAAATCAACCTGTACCCCAACAGGAGCCCCAGTTCTGTTTGACACCCTGACTCCAACAACATCAAAAGCCGATGTTCCCAGGCACCGTGATTTTCCAAATGCATTCAGTGAATGAGTGTAAACAACAAGTAAGTGATGAGTCTGGCAAGGCTACTCCTGTAGTCAACCTAGTCTGGGATCCTACAAAAGGGAATTTGTTCTAAGAGGTAGAGTGTGGACAGGTACAAGGGAAAGGGTTTCTCTACCCAGAGCTCAAGTGTTATTGGTGTCTCCACCAGATAGTGAAAGAAAGAAAGTTATTTTCTACTATCGCTTTGTAATAAGGGAAACAAATCACAGTCTATGGCCAGCCCCAGTAAACTTCCTTTTGTTACAGACTGGACTGTTACAATGTCACATTTAAAATGCTAACCACCTGCGGTCCCATAAAACATGTCGTTCTGCAATCCGGGGGAGTTTGGAAAAGACCCGGGATGGTATACAGAGTCCTTCTCACCCCTCATCTGCTACCCTCTGACTTAGGAGAACTCAGAAGCCATTCAAAAATATCAAAGAGGAGGGTCAACCCAGAGAGTCAGGAGGTTGGCCAAGAAGGGCCACTCAGGTCTCCCTGGAGAGTTCAGTCAATGTTGGCTGGAACTGCATGGCACAGCTCCTTATGAGAGAAGAAGATAATTTCCCCTAACTCCCCAAATAAGTCCCATCTGCAGCTTTAGCCTCATAGAGGCATTTATATCTGCCAAGGTCATGTTTTTATGTTCTCTTGAGCTCCATGTGCAATCTTAAGTGATATAACTGTTCTTTTATGTCTCTGCCTTTGTAGCCTTTCCTGAGAAATTGATTTTTAAGGTCCACAAAGAAAGTCTTATATACCTTCTTTGCACAAGTAGCACGTGAAAATTGGAAAGTAAAACTCAAACTGTAAGTCAGAAGAACCAAGTTGTAGAGAACGATAATTTTTTTTTAAAAGGATACCAAAAAAAAAAAAAAAGAAAGAAAAAAGAACCATCTTGTGGTTCTGGCTCTGGGAACAGCTAGTTGTGAGTGACCTTGGACTTGTCATTTTCTTGTGTGGGCCTAAGTTTGCTCACCTACTCGATGATGGTTTATTTCATTAATTCAAGCTGAAAACATCTCCCGAGTGCCTTTTTTTGTGTCAAACACAACAAAAAATACTGGGGAAATGAAGGGGAAAATCCAGTCCTGATCTCCACACAGCTTTTTTTCTTTCTTTCTTTCTTTTTTTTTTGTTATAGTAGTATGATACATATTGTAGTTGAGATCAGGGCAATGATTTTCTTTTGGAAGAGTATACGAGAATTCAGAATAGAGAATCCCTGAAGTCCTTTTACTTGGGTGTAATTCTCAAAATATTTTACAGAGGGTAAGGGATTTCGCTGCCAAGCCAAAAAACATACGCCAGCGATTGTGCGTCAGTTGACTACCAGCTCTGCCATCATGTTCTTAGCAGATGCTGCTTTTTGCCTCTGTTTCCTCTTTGCCAACAATGCTGTTTTGTTCAGGTGACAATGTGCCAGGTCTCAGGACGTGAACTGTGGTTGTCTTTAGTCAACCATCAGCATCCCATCCTCTCTGTCAGAGACTGACCTACGGGTAGTATTGGCTCAGTTCAGACCAGCAGACACCAAGGTGACTGCTGAGGAGTTTCTAGAAAAGAATTTTCGCCCTAATGAAATGATAGGATTACAAGAAGAATTTTTTCTCATTTGGTCTTCTCTCCCTCACTCTCTTTCTCTCTCCCTCTCTCACTCTCTCTCTCACACACACACACACACTTTTTGCCCTGACCTCTCTCCTAATTCCTACCTTGGGACAAAGTCTATGTGGAGCTAATACCTGGGGTTGAACCAACCATTTGACAACATTATGGGAATGCCAAGAAAATCTCACACATACCCACCAGCTTTCGGTTGGAGCTGCCATACTAATCTAGAAACCATCCGCCTATAGGTTTATTTTAAGTACAAAGTATATGCATCATATGGTTTGAGCCACTCTTAAGTCAAATTTCCTGTTTTATGCTGCTTAATGCATTTCTAATGCATACAATGATGTGATAATTTTTGCTGCTGAATTTCCTGTTTATGAGCAAGAGAACTTAATACAAAGAGAAGATTGTAGCTGTGTGTTTCAGCCATTCCTAGCTCAGAGGTTCCCCTGGGCTGGAATACTTGGATGTTTTAGCTTCTTTAAATAAATCGGTACAAGAGAAGCCTCTTTCCTCTCCTAGGAAGCTAGTCATTCTGCCCCATTTTCCAACTCAGAACTATTCTAGGGGTGTGATTCCTTCATGTCCTGTGAAAATGTGACATCAAAGAGCATCTCCTTCATTGTTCACAGGTGGAATTTCCAGACTCAGCCAGAAGCAAAGGTGGTATAGCAGGATGTAATTCTTTGTTCCCTTCATCACCCCCTTCGTTCTCTACATTTAGACTTTGTGGAGAAGAAATCCTCTAAAATAATAGTGTGTTTGCTGTTGTGCTGACAGATGGTAAATATCCTACAAAGATTTTAGGTTTGTATTACTCAAAATATACAAGATCCATAAGTGACATGACAAGTCTGGTGGAGGGACCCCATCCCACACCAGATCCAGGCTCGTCTTCTTCAGGACATAGGATGAGCCATAAGAAACTGTACTTGAATTACCCAAAACAGAAATCTTATGGTTTGCAATGGGTTGGGGCTGAGATGGGGGGAGATACAGTAGGCACCAGGGGATAAGGTGTTTGAACTATGATTCAAACATAACAGGGAATTGCTATAGGAATAATTGTCTCTGAGCTTAGGAAATTCAGGTGATTAAGGCAAGTTTAGAGGTGGTACATGGCATAAAAGCCCTAAAACTTAAGCTACTGCTGGCTCTGGAGCAATTTTTTTGGCAGGTTAGAAAGTGCTGAGAAAGCATGTACTAAATTATTGACCACCTGGCAGAAAAAGAATGAAAGGACTCCCAGTTTTTGATGAGGTTAGAAATATTTTTAGATGTGACATTGAAGAGAGAAGGATGTCATGAGGTGAAATAAATTCCATGAGCTTTAAGCGAGAGCTAGTGGAAAATCCATAAATCCCAGCTCTACTAACCAACCTTATGCATTTGGAGAGGCCTAAAAGATTCACCCTATTATTTCAATGGACTCCGGCGGAAGAGAAGAATGCGAAGCTCCTCGCAATCAGGGAAAGAAACAGCATGGGTGGAGGCAGGAAAATTGTAAAGGGGCAGATTTACAAGTTTTTCTCCGCATGAATAAAGAGTGATTTCTAGGTATGTTCATGGAATCTCCTTAGTCAGCTTAGACCCCATCTTTTACTTCTAGGGAATGAGAAAGCACTGCAGGTCGATGGCATTGCAGAAATGTTCAGAAGTTCAAGTGCAGGCAGATAAAGGGCCTGCAGCCACATGGGAGAACCAGCCACACTCAAGAAGCTCTCTGCTCTTCTCCATGGGTCTTCCCCAAGACCACTCCATCAGAACGGGTTTCAGTCCCTTCTCCATGAGGTTGGTGGCAGCACGTATGAACAGAAGGGGAGGAATGCCAACCAGTGCTGCACAAGAAGCATGAGGTATTTGCACATATCAGTCATCTATGAATAACATTTCATCCGCAATCATCTACATTCAATGGGGCCCCTGTGGTGCAAGCCTGGAAAACGACCTTATCTGGCTCCCTCCTTCCATTTACTTTTATACGAATAGTTTTCCTAATAAAACCCTTGCATGTTTCAACTGGACTTGATATCTGCTTCTCAGAGGATCTGGACTAATATATCCTCTAACTAATACAGGAATTTTCTGGACCATGCAATCTCAATGCAGATCATATCAACCCCCCCAAAATGAAAACTGGTTCTTCGGTGCACAAGAAAACTCTGTTATTATCATTGTTCGTGCGCAACAGTACATAAAGAGATATACTGTATCTGTGGTAGTAAAACTTCATGGAGGAGGGAAAATTAGGGGTAAAAAACCCTCAAAAACTCCTGTGGAGGCCGTGATTAAAAAACATTGAGGAATTGTTCTAGACAAATTGTTTTGTCAGAAAGCAATGATTTCAGAGCTCATGTCAAGGACCTCTGAGAACTGCATTACAACCAAACCTTAGAATCAGCATGCCTCTCTGATTGCAAGGTATGGATTAAAGGACACCGAACAAATGAACTAAGACTTCTTCACATACTCTGCCCCAAGTTCAGGAGGTTTTAAATACTCAGAAAGAAGCTGATGTTTTTCAACATTAGACCTAAGAAGCAAGAACTTCCTAACATTCACATTTCCCTCATCATGCTTAGACACATCTCACTACAGTGCTCTGTAGAGCTCTTCCTTGCTGGAAATCAGCACAACCTCAAGTCTGGAACCATCGTCATCTGTTTAGCCAGCAGTACCACGAAAGACTGTTGGCAGACAGTTCTCTCTGGGGATCTTGCACTTTGGCAGATCTTGTGATAAGGCATGGGCCGCTTATTTCCAGACTATCTTAAAAGAATGATTGCATAGCAAATAGCCTTTGAAGACAGAGACTCCCTCTAAGGGAAAGGAAATATTTATTTCCTGGCTAGGGTAATAAAGATAATGTCTCCTCCAAGGTAAAGGTGAAGCATGTTTGCTAGAAGCTTTTTTTTTATATAAGATTGGGGCTTTACTCAGCTTGGAGCTCCTCAGCTTAGACATACCCACTGTAGGTACAGTTTCCATTTGGGTCTATCACCGCTTTGCTCCCATAGGGCTTGGGGACAAGAGGAACCAGTGTCAACATGAAGCTCATGCTGTCTGCTGCACCATGAGTAATAATAAAGTCCTCTTTCTCAGCCCCAGCAATCTGTTTTCTTCCAACATCTTTGAAACTGCGGCAGGCTAGCTTGTCGGCTTACAAGCAGAGTAAACTCTCAGACCCTTCATGGTCCTCACCATAAGCAGATCCAGGGAGGAATTTCATGAGGAAGAAGCAATTGGGCAAGAACTGAGAACACCCAGGACTATGAATTCAATGGTGTTCTTTCTTTGAGACAGGCTGGGAGTTGTCCTCCTGCAGCACCTGTGGAGCATAAGCCGCTTCTCATACACCTGAACCTGGAAGCCTTAGAATTCAAGTGTGCAAAGTCCAGGTCATACACTCAGAATGAGAATGTGGTGAAGGTGGAGCATTGCCTCTGCGACACTTCCTATGTGACTAGACCCTGCCTGACTTAAAGGGTGCTCTGATGTAACCACTTTCTCCACTCAGTTCTATCCAATAGCTTGGGGGAAGGAGTGGAATTCCATGGTTGTAAAGTTCAAAGAATGATAGTACGGGGACAGAATGGAAAGTTTACCCTTCGTGCCCTTCTTATTCAAGGGAAAGAGTGGCTTTTAGTTAAATAAAATATTTAAGTTATTTTAAGAGAAAATCAATAAGCCAAAGGGAGTTCAGTCCATCTTATAAATGCTTCATACTGAAGAATGTATGTACATACTAGGACCCTGGGGGTTGTGACAGAATGAAGCTGAGATGAAGGAAGGAGGGGACATGAAGGAAAAGAAACCAATGGGACACTCTGGGCGCCCACCCTAGGCTTATCCCAAGGAACTTACTAGAAGTTCAATGAGAAAAATTAAGAAATCATAAGCTTATGCTGAGCTTTGAAAGTTTTCATGTTAAACGACTACATTATTATTTCTTTGTAATATATATTGTACACATATAATATTATTATTATAATTATAACTAACAGTTACTGGGGGCCCTTATCGTCTAGGGGCAGTTCTAAGGTTTGTAAATATATATGAACTCAGTTAATCTTCAATAAGGCTTTCAAGGAGGAGCGCTGTTCTTCTCATCTTATAGATGAGAAAGTGGCTTCATAAAGGCAAGAAGCAACACGCCAAAGGCTGCAGGGCTAACAAACTCACAACCAGGCAGCCTCATTCCAAAGCCTGCATGCTCAGCCACCATTCTCTAAAGCTTCTCTAATATTTCTTTCCTAGACCTCCTGCCAGCCTGGGACCCAAAATAGTACTATTAGAAAAGGAACGTTTTGGCGATTTTTACCAGTTCTCAAAGAACGCACTGGCTCTCATCGAGCTCTTCGTGATATTTCAGAATCATCGTAGTGAGTCTAAAATACACTGATGTCATTCAATAAACTTCACAGACAGTTCATTTCAAAAAACTGTCCTTGCTGTTCCTGCGTCTGCTCATCCAACGTTTCTTCTTATCTTCTTGTTAATTCGGCTGGCCTGCATCATATTCTGTTGTTGTCTTGATGAATCTGGCATGGTTCTGTGACATGTTAACATTAACGGAATTCCACTGAAGGTTATTATATGAGAAGTCTTTGTATTATCTTTATTATTCTTCTGTAAATCCACAAGGATTTTATATCTAATTTTAAAAAAATAAAAAAAAAAACACCAACCATGTCTGTGACTGGGATTCTGGAGTCACACCTTGGTTTTTGCCATTAATTACCCTATGACCTTGCTTTTCCTGTTAGATACTCACTTTCCTCATCTTTGGTAGACTTGCAGGGTAACAATAGTTGCATGTGGTTCTCTTGTAAGGATTAAATGACATAGTGCATAGAATGTCTTCAGCAAACTGTCTGCTAAGTAAGCGTTTAAAATTGGTAGCTCCAACTATCCTTATTAGGACCATAAAGAGAGAACCTGAGTTCACGGATGACTTCAGAGAATCTGTAAAACCCATAAAGCCACACATAAGGTTGCTCACAAAGAATGATGTGCATTTTTTTTCTGGGCAAAACATCAATAGATTTCACTGGATTCTCAAACAGGAGATGTACCAACTGATTTTAACTCCTGATCTGAAATAAGAGCTTTGATTATTCTGAGGAAGAGAATGAGAGACGGCTGCAAAGTATATTTTGCGTTCCTGTGTGTGTGTGTGTGTGTGTGTGTGCTCTTGGTGACTGGGCCACTCAAGTTTTTTCCTCATGAAGATATTTTTTTTCTTAGAACAGGTTTTGTCTGAAGCAGTGAGAGAAGGCACTGGATTTCTGAGAGTCTAGGGGTGCGCATATGAGGGTCACCTCGAATCCTCCTGCTTTACTCCTCTCATAGTATTGATCACTGCTCAACAGCCTATCTACCTATGTGCTTGTGGATAGCCTGTCTACCCGCTAGACTGTAAGCTTCGGGGGCAGGCGTGCCTTTGTTAGCACTGCATCCTCAGCTCTTAAAACACAGCTGGCATGGGATAGGCACACGGTAAACATGAATTGGGTGAATGAAGCTGGCAATGTGTGGCCTAGCAGGAAGGAAAGCCTTTAGAAAAGTTAGGCTGGGAGCACCAGAACTGTACCGGACCCCTTGGGATTTTCTGCATGAGGCTGAGCCTGCCCATCTCACGGCTCAGACTCTACCCTGGGTCACCTTTAGCTTTCTATGAGGGTCTCCAAAATTTGCAGACACCACCAGAGGACTTTCTTGAATTCCACCTTTTCTCAGCAGTGTTTGTTAAAAGAAGCTCAGTGTTCATGGAGCTAAGATCACAGAGAGATGTTGTTTGGGACTGGGTTGTATTCTCCCTCAATTCATATGTTGAAATTCTAAAACTAGTCACCCAGAACGGGACAGTATTTGGAGATAGGGTCTTTAAAAAGGTACAGTTAAAATGAGATAGAGTGGGCCCCAATCCAATATGAGTGGGGTCTTTATAAGAAGAGGATAAAGGGACACAGATATTCACAGAAGAAAGACCATGCAAAGACACAGAGGAAAAATGACCATTTATAAGGTGTGAGAGAGGACTCGGAATAAACCAACACTGCCAACACTTTGATCTTGGACATCCAACCTCCAGAATTGTGAGAAAATAAATTTCTGTTGTTTAAGTCACCCAGTCTGTAGTACTTTGTTATGGTGGCAGCCTGAGTAAACTACTATCAGTGTTTACCAGTATTTAGGTTTAATCTCAGAGCTCTGTTGAGAGATGAACATGCCAGACAAGATGAAAGTTCTGTTCTTCCCTTTTGTAGGGTAGGCAGTGGTTCTCAAAGTGTGGTCTTCAAATCAGCAGAATTGACATCAACTTTGAGCTTGTTAGAATATAAATTCCCAGGTCCTACTCCAGGCTTACTAAGAATCTCCAGGAATGGAGCCCAGAATACTGTATTAAAGAGCCCTCCATGTGACTCTCAGTGATCTTGAGGATCACTGGAAAAGAAACTGTAGGGTATGGGTTTCATCTCTATAAACTGGGCTCAGCCACTTCCCCTCAGTTGCCACAGTTCTCTTCAAGCACCGCAAGGGGAAAGCAGTGAAAAGAATGTTGTGATTGTTGACTTTATTTGAAAATAAAAAATCTAAGGCTCTGTGGTGTTGAGACAAAACAATGATCTCACCAGGAAGTGCAATCATTTTTTATATATATGAGAAGCGATAGGCTTGAGAAACTACACTGCTGGCAATTCAGTCAAGAGAATAAAAAATAATTAGCCTTTTCTTAAAGGAGATGAGTAAAAAATTGAGTTCCATTGAAACAGAATATTCTAAAAATCTCTGATGCTTCAAGCCTTGACTAATTGCAAGACTCCAGCTGGGTCTCGTTGCCCAAAGAGAGCCCTAGTTTCATTCGCCAGGGAACACAAACTCAAGTTTGTGGCTTCTTAGGTATTTTCTTCTTCATGATTGGGCAATTTTAAGGAGTGATTATACTGACAAAATTTGTAATTCCTGGACAGATGAAAAACCAGTACAACTTTCTGGAAAACCTTGGCAAATGGTGAAGTTTGAAAATGAAAGCTTAGTCATCAAGATTACAAAGCTACCCCACTCCCCCCATATACATTCATTTAAGGTATCCGGGACCCATGCCCAATATGGGATCTCATCTCGAGCTCTGTGACCCCACTGTGAATGTACAAATGGACTGCAACTGTAAAGGAGTTTTATAATTTTCTTCTGCTTTTTGCTGATAGAAAAGTTTCATTTTCTTTCCAGACCACCAGTCAGTACCTTTCTTCTCTCTGGTTTCCTGGAATACTCTGACCACTCCACTCCCATGGTTTCAACCACCACTCACACCAAATAGTAACCCCAATATCTTCAGCCCTGATCTTCCTGATCCATTTTGCAAATCTGTTCTGGCGATCTCGATATCAATATCTTGTAAGCAACTCAAATTCAGGATGTCTTAGACTTTAGCATTTTCAGTAACTGCAAAACCTCCATAATTTCAGTGTCAAGGAGTGTGCTCTATTACTCTCTAACTGCTTACCTCCCACAAGCCATTGGTGCTACCATATTTTTAGTTCCTCTTTACACTCCTGTCTTCACTCCTCTCCTAACACAGCTTATTCCTTTCACTGTCCCTCAATTGCCTTTACCTTTTGTCCCATCATCATAATCACTTTGAAAAAAAATCCCATCTTTTATTAAATTTAAGTTCCCTCCATTCACTTAGTATGTTCAGTAGGTGGAGAACCTGGCTAGGAAAGACTTTTACATCATGCTGCCTGTTTTCACCTTAAATTTATGAACACAAGCCTCAGTGTGACTCACAGTGCTGTCCAGTAACCATACCACATTAGAGTTGCTCTCTGAGATGACTATTTCCTTCTTCCTCTCTCTTCAAACCTCCAAAACAGATTCTACCTTTTTCCTGCTCAATTGATGCCTGCTTCCCATTTCACTGCAGAAACATAAGCAAGCAGAATTTCCACAATCTCCCAGCACCCTGCTATTCACCTGCCTTTGTTTGTGCCCATCCACCGTACTCTTTCCTATTAATGAGTATGTGCCTGTTTCCCACTAATCCTGCCCGCCCATGTGTAGACGTGATCTCCTTCCTTCTTGTCCACTCAAGTACACGGGTCTAGAAATTACCTCCTCCCTACTGCATCATCCAATGTTCCAACTCTTCTGGGGTCATTCCCATCTACTTATAAACATGGACTTATTTCTCCATCTTAAGAAATAAATTTAGAAGTTATCTTCATTTCCCCCTCCAGTTTTTGTCTCCAGTTCTATGATTCTCTTTGAGAAAACTCCAGAGAGTGAGTATGTATGTTTACTGTTGCTCAGATATCTCCTCCCCTTCTCTTATGATCTCAAGGCAACCAAGTGTTCATTCTCCCTCTCCCCTCTACTGAAACTAGGCTCTTCTCATCTGGGAGACTGATGATCAGCTTAGCTAAAACTAATGGTAAAATCAGTTCTCACCTTACTGGACCCAGCAGTATCCTTTGCACAGTTTTACAACCTTCCTATCCTTGCTATACTTTCTTCCTGTGGCTTCCAGGACACCAGCATTTTAGGGCTGTTCTTGTGCCTCGCGGGCTACTCCTTACATTCATTTGCCGGTTGCTCTTCAACTTCCCGACTGCGTCACGTTGCAGGGCTCCAGGATCTATTTTAAATGCTTTTTTTCTTTTATGTCTTCTCTTGCATCTTTAGAGACCCCATCTATTCACATGGCTTTAAATGTTTTTAATTGATGAGGACACCAAACTTACAACTCTGACCTAGAACTTTCCCCTGAAAGTCATAATAAATATCCTACTATTTACTCTGCATCTCTTTTTCTGTGTCTAAAGGCATTTCGACTTGCCCATAACCAAAATACCCCCTTAAGATTCTTTCATCTCCTTACTTCAGTAAATGGTAGCTCCATATTTTGGGGGCATTTAGATGAACTACCTTGGACTCATTCTTTACTCTTATTTTTCTCTCATTTTCTATAAACATCCACTCAATTAAGGGTGTCTACTTGACCTGTAAAATGTTTCAAATCCTAACCATTTTTTATCATCTTAACTACTCCTTTGTAACCTCATTCAAGCTATGATCTATGTCCCCTGGATATTTACAATAACCTCCTAATGGTTCTCTTCCCTCTACAATCTATTATCAACATAATATCTAAAGGGAGCCTTCTAAAACATAACATTTTCATCAATTCTACATTACATGTTTATTTTTTCTTTATAGTTTCACATCTCTGAAATCAATAGGGATTTCATAATCATTGGCATCTTACAATTTTTATTGGCCAGACTACATTACTCTGCACGAAACCCTCCAAAGGTTCACTGTCACCCCCTCCAGAGTTAAAAGCCAAAAATCCTTTCAGAGGGGCACAAGACCCTGTCAGGCCCACCGCTACCTTGGCCTCAACTCCTGCTGCTCTCCTATCCCCTCCCCTCCACCTACCATGTCCCCTTTCCTCTTCCTCGACAGGTCAAGTCACCTAGATATGAAAGTCTCTACACTTCCCCTTCTTCATCTTAGAGCTTTATTTCTGCCCAGGCCATTCTCTCATATTCTGCCCTCAAGGGTTAAAATGTCACCTCTCCATGAGGCTTCTCTTCCACCCCACTCCACTTGTCCACTGTTTCCTATTCCCACCCCCTACTTTCTTTTCTTCATAGTCTTTCCATAACACATAATTTATGTTATTTTTGTTTGTTTGTTTCTTGTTCACCTTCCTCTGTTATGAAAACTACATGATGGCAGGGGTTTGGTCTGTTTTGTTCACTGCCGAAATCTCAACATCTAGACTTTGTGCCTGGCATGAAGTAGATAATAAAATTGACTAACAAATTTAAAATACTAAACAAGTTAAATCACAAATTAAATATTTAACATGTTAGATTAATTAATATAAACATACATATCTGTCGAAAGAATAAAGTGCATGAGAAAACAACCTTTTTTCTTCCCCAAACTAGCTCTTTCTTCCCCAAACTAGCTCTTTCTTCCATAGTCCATGCTGAGCTCCTGGTCATCCTAGAAACATTTGTTTCTCCAGCTTCCTTACCCGAAGTGCCCAGGCAGTCACCATACCCTTAAATATCATTGGGTTACATACCTTCTTCCCATTTCCATTGTTCCAGTCTCAATTCAGCCTGACAGAAGGGCCAACCTCATGGCGAGAGGCCAAGAGGCAGTGATGGGGTTGGAGGGGGTTGGAAAGATGATGGAGAACCTGACCTGGTGAGCTCCATCCTCGCTGGCTGGGCAGTAGTAAGACAATGTCCAGCCCACTTTCTGGCCGGGCACCACCATTCCGCCTTCCTGGTTGCACACTCTTTCCTTAGTGGTAAGTCAGTGTAGTACTTTGAAACCTGGGCATTTGGACTCCTTTAACAATCCAAGGAAGATGCTGATGTAGTCTTGGAAAGGTACAGCCTGCTCTAAGAAGCTGGTGGTCCGTTTTCCTTGCTCATTAAGAAGCACGACCCTGAGGCTTCTTAATGAGCAGCACTTAGGGAACCTCATGTGCAGTACTGGCCATGCCACTATCTGGTAAGAGCTGAGGCAGAGAACATAGAGTTTGGACTTAACCCCTCCTTTCTGATCCCCCTGATAGGAAAAAAATGATGGTGGAGCAGCATTTCAGATTTCCCCTAAAGATTTTAAGAGAGAGAACAATAGTTGGGCTGAGATCAGGATCAGTGATTTCACTCATTAAATGAAGGGTGAGATAATTTCCGGTAGTGGAGTGATGGGAATTCTGCATGTGTCATTCTCTCCAAGGGTGCCTTACAGGATGGGGCTAGGGGAACGCTGGGCTTCGGCCAAAACAGCCCACAACCAGCCTCATGGTATTATAGGGCCAGAGTGAATAGCTCTCCCCCTAATACCGCCAAGCAATGCTTAACCAGCAGACAGAATAGAAAAGAACTAGAGGTCAAAATTCAGTTTATCAAAAGAAAATTCCAGTAGCCGTTCAGTGGAAACAGCCAGAATCAGAGAGCAAAGCAGGAACATGTGACTAAAAGCCATCATGCCATGGATCTAAAGAACAAGCAAACCAAGGTACAAGCAGAGGGATCTTCAACAAGTTCCTAGGGCTGCAAGTTGTTGCTGACAATGCCTGGGCATCATCCGAAGCTCAGTCCACTGATTTTAAAGGCCTAGGGGACAGTAGGGGCACAAAAGTACTACTTCCTGCCTTCCCCACACCGTCTCTCCTTTTTTATTCCTCTTGGCATTGAATGTGAGAGATCCAAAGCGGGGGAAAAAAAATTAGGCAAAGCAGTTAAAAAATATATGGGAGCAGAAGATTCTTTGGGTCCTACTGAGCAGGCGGTTGCCCTCACTTCTGATGCCAGGAGCTGGCCCTACCCAGCAGTTGGTCACTGTTCCTCAGAGCCACTGGAAATTGATTGAACCACCAGACTCCCCATCAGATAAACTGAGACGGCAATAACTCATCTGGATTGCAGTGGATCTCATTCAGTGATTGTGTGTCTAACAGGGAAATAATTTGACCTGAATGAATGAGGATTTGCTTCCAGATGTCACCAGGAGCTGTGGAGTGAACACAGTCTCCCAAACCTATCCGTTATTGAATGCAAGGAGTCCCATTTAATAATTGACTAATCTTTCATGTGCCTGCTATGCAAGCTGCAGTGAAAGTGAAGAAAAAATAGCTGTCAGTATGACATGGGCCTGTGATACATGAAATTAATGGTCAATGACCATTTGGAATGGTGACCAGGCAGTCATCATCTTCAACAGTTCCTGCATTCCACCCACAAGCCTGATGTTGAAGGCAACAGCTCAAACTCTTACAAAAAAGGACTACACATGTGCCGATCCATTTATGTAGGGCCACATCTGAAAATATATGCAATGTCCCATGCTAAGGCCTGGTACATTCTTGCTGGGCCTAACTCACCATCACTTGGTGTCAGGGTACCTGAAAGAAGGTATGGAAGGATTTGTGACAGCAGTGATGCCATTCAGGGCTCTGTTTAGTGATAGGATGTCCTGTTTAGTGATAGGATGTCCATATTAGCCTTGCATATTATCTGAAACAGAATAAAACCCTTTCTCCACTTTTTTTCTCTCTTTTTTATATTTATTTACTTTTTTCAGTATATTTTGTTGATTATGCTATTACAGTTGTCCCATTTTTTTCCTCCCCTTTACTCTCCTCCACCCTGCACCCACCCTCCCACCAGCATTCCCCACACCCTTTGTTCATGGCCATGGGTCGTACATGTAAGTTCTTGGGCTTCTGCATTTCCTATACTGTTCTCAACCTCCCCCTGTCTATTTTGTATCTACTATTTATGCTTCTTATTCCCTGTACCTTTCCCCCATTCTTCCCCACCCCCTCCCTGCTGATAACCCTCCATGTGATCTCCATTTCTGTGATTCTGTTACTGTTCTAGTTGTTTGCTTAGTTTGTTTTCTGTTTTTGTCTTTTAGATTCAGTTGTTGATAGTTGTGAGTTTGTCGTCATTTTACTGTTCATAGTTTTTGTCTTCTTTTTCTTAGATAAGTCCCTTTAACATTTCATATAATAAGGATTTGGTGATGATGAACTCCTTTAACTTTACCTTGTCTGAGAAGCACTTTATCTGCCCTTCCACTATAAATGAGAGCTTTGCTAGACAGAGTCATCTTGGGTGTCAAAGTCATTCTTAGACTTTGAATACTTCTTTCCAGCCCCTTCTTGCTTGTAAGGTTTCTTTTGAGAAATCAGCTGAGAGTCTTATGGGAACTCCTTTGTAGGTAACTGTATCCTTTTTTCTTGCTGCTTTTAAGATTCTCTCCCTATCTTTCATCTTGGGGAGTATAATTATGATGTGCCTTGGTGTGTGCTTCCCTGGGTCCAACTTCTTTGGGACTCTCTGAGTTTCTTGTACTTCCTAGAAGTCTATTTCCTTTGCCAGATTGGGGAAGTTCTCCTTCATTATTTTTTCAAATAAGTTTTCAATGTCTTGCTCTTCCTCTTCTCCTTCTGGCACCCTATGATTCAGACGTCAGAACATTTAAAGTTGTCCTGGAGGTTCCTAAGCCTCTCCTCATTATTTTGAATCCTCGTTTCTTCATTCTATTCCGGTTGAATGTTTGTTCCTTCCTTCTGCTCCAAATCACTGATTTGAGTTCCAGTTTCCTTCTCTTCACTGTTGGTTCCCTGTGTGTGCTTCTTTATTTCAGTTTGCATAGTCTTCACTTTTTCCTTTATCTTGTGACCGTACTCAACTATTTCTGTGAGCATCCTGATTACCAGTGTTTTGAACTCTGCATCTGATAGCTTGGCTATCTCCTCATTGCTTAGTTGTTGTTTTTTTTCTGGAGTTTTTATCTGTTCTTTCATTTGGGCCATATTTCTTTGTCTCGACATACCTGTTACATTGTAAGGGGCAGAGCCTTAGGCATTCACCAGGGCGGGGCAATCCACATAGCTGTGTTGTGGCACTGTATGTAGGGGAGTAGTCAGAGAGGGAACAATACCACTTAGCTCTCGGCTCATTCTCAGTCTCTTTCCCCGCTACCCACAAGCAAATAGGGAACTTCTGGTCCTGATTCCCAGATGGGTAGATTTGTGTATGTTCTGGGACCCTGTGGGTCTCTGCAACAAACTCTCCTGTGAGGTTGAGAGTTTCTCCTGTTGCTGCAACCTCCACAGGTTTTTACAGCCAGAGGTTTTGAGGCTTTCTTTCCCTGCACTGGAATCCTGTGTTGCACCATTTGTCTAAGTCCCCAGTTGTTCCTTCTGGTTTATCCACATGCAGTTGTGGCAATTGTGGGACTGCCAGCCACTGGCTTGCCCCGTCTTCCAGCCACTGCTTTGCCATGCATCCTCCCCACCCTGGCTACCTATCTCCCCCACTCCTACCAGCATGGATGAATGTTTCTTCTTTAACTCCTTGGCCGTTGGACTTCCATACAGTTCAATTTCCTGGCAGTTCTGGTTGTTTTTTGTTTTTAAATTGGTTGTTGTCCTTCTTTTGGTTGTGTGAGACAAGTGTATCTACATACACTTCCATCTTAGTCGGAAGTCCCCTTTATCCTCATATTCCATGCCCCTCAAACATTAACAGTGATTGTCTCAGAAAGTCAAGATAAAGGGTGATGTGCATTTTTATTTCTTTATATTTTTCTGTGTATCTTAAATTTCCCACTATGTGTATACTATTTTTATAATTTTTTTAAAAACTTGATTTTTAAAAGAAGAGTGGGGAGGTTAGAGAGGAAATTAGGAATTTCTTCTCAATGAAGAGGGAAAGCTGACATCCCCACAGCTGATGGAAGGGAGTCTCATAATCCAAGGGAGAAAGACCAGGTTTAAGGCCAGCTTCTCACCCAAATCTATGTATTGTAATTTGTTCCTACGTTTTCTTGGCAGCTCTTTGTGTCCCAATAACTCTGCCTTTTTAAAACTCACTCTGTCAAGGGGAAATAGAAAGCAGTGGGTGATTGACAGCAAGCAGAGAGTGGATTCTGGAGGCTTCCATGCATCCCTGTGGCCACTTCACCACAGACAAGCATCCTTAGGAATTCCTGCCATAGGAAGGGACAGGTGCTCACTGATGGGCGTGCTGCCTCCTATAAAGAAAACTCTCTGCCAGTTGCACTACACTGATGTCTCCATCATCCCTCTTTGACTGTTTGCCAGTTGCATAGAGAGCAACATCACCTAGACATGTACATTCAGTGTCTGTTTAAACAGGCAGATGTTTCCAAGTTCAATTTTAACCCCCCACTCATCAAACTCATCCTCAGCCTCCAAAACGTTCTCCAGGTGCATACCCTCCTACCATCATCCACAGAGCCTTATAACTGAGGAGAGAGAACTCACCTCCTTGCATACTGACTACAGACAAAAGCCAAAGCCCTTGGAGTGGCATGAATAGCCCGTGACCATCCATCCTCAATTTATAATTTCAGCATTACCCAATTCATCTCACAATTCCAATTTACCAGGCTAATAACAGCTGCCTGACTTCCCCGTGTGTTTTTAGGTCATCATCTTTGCTTCTTTCCTTTTTCTTCTGTCAATAATATAGTCCCTTTGTCCTGTTATTCACTCAAGAAATTTCTACTCATCCATCTATCCCTAATATTCTCACATCCAAATAATAAACCTCTCCCCCTACAGACTCCCGCAAAACCTTGTACCTGTCCATGGACTATCATGCTCCCTTCTAACTTGTGGTTTATTTGCCTTCTTATATATCTACACTTTGTGGTTGACAAAGGAAATTATTTGTTCATCCTTAAGTTCCCTATAGCCATTCACACAGTAGCTGTTCTCTAAGTGGTTAAGGAATAAATTAGTAATATCTTCTGCCAGGTTTTCAAATACTATGAGTTCATGCATCCAAACCAATCATGAGTAGAGTTGTTGTCGGTTTTTTTAAGGGGAGGGAGTTAAAATAGCTTTCCCCTGTGACTTGATTACTTTGGTTTTGTGTTCTATTTAAGAAAGAAAATGATTATAAATGTAGGCAAATAAATAAATTCATGTAAGTGTACACTATTTCATCAACAAACAAGTATGCACTGAAAGCTCATCTGAGGCTAACTCTGTCCTGGATGCTAGGGGACATGTGTTTGTTAGTTAAGAAAGAGAAGGAGCATATGGTCTAAGTGGGGAGATAAAGCTTAGAAGACTTAGAGCTGTTTTTATTTTGGTTAATTAAGATTAGTAATGTAGGTCTGATTTATATTATATTACAGTAGTACCTTTTAATGAGTACATTAGTTCAAAGATAAAAGATATCAGTAGGCACAGAAATACCAAGAGAAAGCCAATGAAGATGGCAAGGCTGGAGCAGACCCTTGAGTGTGCCCACATTCCAGAAGGAGAGGAGGCCTTTGCTTTCTCTGTGCTACGCCGCCCTCAGCATATCTAGGGGAGCTTATGCTCAGCAAATTGATTCCCTGTAGCTGGTTTCTCAAGTTCAGCACCACTGACACTTTGGACAGAGTAATTCTTCGTCGTGGGAACAGTCCTGTGCATTTAGAATGTTTATCAGCACCTCTGGTTTCCACCCTCTGAATGCCATGGCAACCTACCCCCTTCTCTATCGTGACAACCAAAAATGTCTTCACACATTGCTAATTATACTCTGGGGGACAAAATCTCTTAGGATTCACATAGTAAATGTAATTTTCAGACTTGCTTTGTTGGAGTATTCCTATGTTTTTGTTAGGACTCTTCGAGAGAGAGAAATCATGGAAGATAACTCCTAAAGATTCAGTGTTTTTGTTATGTCTTGTAAATAGCTACTATTAAAAAACTGAGGAAAACACACACCATTCACTGTCTATTTCCTAGTGTTTATTACTTATCCAGGATGAACTGATAATACTCCACTGGTATGAAAATGGTGCCCAAGGCCATTGAATATGACATTGAATTAAGCTTTGGAAACATCCCTAGCAACACGTTTAATTAACTAGGATACTTAGTTTATATTAAATCCACATCAACTAATATTAAAAACATATATATCGAGGCTTAACGGCTTCAGGAGGTCTCAGAGCCTGATTGCGGTGTTATACATTTTCAGTGCACAGGTTCATTGAATCTTTCCAAAGTGAGCATTGGGGACTGCAACATTACCACTGATTTGGAAAGCAGAGTGGGGAAAATTAAATTCTTGTGTAACAATGTTTATATTTCTAAGCACTGTTTTTAATGAGCTATAAAAAGATGTTGGGGGACCTTGCTTTATTGATCGCGGTATTCCTTCTACTTCGAAATATTTGGGTCTCACTTCCTTAAGCAAATGCAGGACAACCACAATGACACAGTGGCCCTGTGGTGTGAACTTCCGTGCTGACAGGAGGAGATCTCGAGCTTCTGGTGAAGTTTAGCTCAATGTCCATGATCTTCACCAAGCTACCCTTCGTTTGACCTGAGCTAGGAGGAAGCAAAAGAGACCAGGGTCTGGAAGCAATTTCTCTCTGCCTAATTGAGATGAGGTAGGCATTTGGTAGTGGGATTTGGGAGACTACTGTGGCAGGGCAGGTGAGGGAATATGCAGAGAGACGGCAAAAAAAGATTCACTTAAAGTTTCCTCTAACAAATATGATAGATCACAGCGATCACAGTATATGAAATATGATTCATAAGATTCAAATGTTACAGTAGAAACCCCCTTACAACAGAATCCTTTAATATTTTGCCTAATTGTGTGACTTTAGTGGTCTTACTTATCACATTTACGTGTTGTCAACAACTGCTCATTAACAGTTTCTTATTGTTAGTTTTATCGTCCCTAAAATATTATATTCCAAATGGCTGAATTACAGAAGGGAGCAGAGCCAGTGAAAAAAGGAAACTTCAGCCACCAAATTCCTTCCTAGTCTGCATGTTCTGTTGTCAGGAATCCGTTGACTCTGTACCACGAGAATTTCCATGGACTTCCCACACTTGCAATATGGGCTCCCACAGTAGCTGCTGGGACCCCATTCTCCAGCCATGATGGTTGCTAAGGCCCCATTTCTTGGTCTGTACCCACGTCTCAATTAGGAAAGGCCTGACCCCGTTCTCCACACTCACCCCCACCAGCACCCCTGTCCCACTCTCTCATGGCCGCCTGCCAGGACATTTTCCTAGACCTGGGCCATTCTCAAGACTCTGACAAGCTACAGTTATCTTTAAAAACAACAACGGTGCTTGTGGCATTTTCCTCCTGATTATAAGAGACAAAGCATTTTTGTGTAAAAAATTCCTATAAACCGCAAGATCTACTTTTTTTGTTTTTGTTTTTCTGAGTGATGCTGCCACTTCACTGCTCACGAATCAGTTTTGAGTCGGCAGACTCGGAATAGGATCAATGCGGTTGTGTGCAGGTTTGGCTGCCTCACCAACATGTCAAATCGTGTAAGCAACTTTTCGCTTGCCTGTCAATCAGAAGACAGGACCTGGATGACCTTATATTTCTTTATTTCTCCTCCTCTAAAAATAGAACTATACAATACTTTGGATTTAATATAATGAGCGCAATGTCAGAAAAGCAGAGAAAGGTAAGCAATAAAAAACAAAAGGAATGAGGGATACTAAAAGCGTTTAAGCAAAAAATCGCGATTGTCATTCTTACATCTTAACAAACAAGACAAATGTCCCCAATGTGGGATTCTGAGAGTTTCCTTTATACTTTAAAATCTGGTTTTAGCCAAGGCTTGCCACTCTTGTTTATTTCTTTAACTGATTTTTTTAAACCTTTGGATAAAAATAAAAATAGCCATCTTATCAATGGGGTCATAATTTTTCCTTCCAGCCCTGATTTTATGATGCAGCGCTCAGCAGAGAGCGACGCCCTCTGTCTTTGTCCCTGAAACTTGTACTTTCTGTGGTCTTAGAGTTGAGCAGCAGATTCTAGACACTCCTGAGAGAAGGTACAAGAGGTTAGATCACTGAGGGTGGGACAGGATCAGAAATGGGGAGAGCCCACAGGAGTAGCTCTAGGAGAACTTAAGGGTTTCCTCTCCCTTTCTCTGTCCATCTTTCTTCTTCATGCTCCAAATATATTCTACCACCGCATGACCTTCAAAGCTCACAGTTCTGACAAAATCAGAATCTCTGGGCAGCATGGGCAGTTTGTGTCCTGACAGGATTTCACACTGAACAAGTCGTCGTTTTAACCTTGGCTGCCTGCAATAATCCCATCTCAGGAGATGCTAGAAATACAGCTGCTACTTCTGTCCTCTCTCACTGCGAGGGACCTTAAGACTTCGAGTACACACACAAAAAAGTTGATGCAGATGTGACTGGCACAGACGTCTCTTTTTCTTGTCCTCTCCTCCTTTTTAATTAATGCTATCTCCGAGGCATGCATGTTGGGTTCATACATACGAGCACATGTGTACTGAAAAGACAGACAGAGAAAGCTACCATCAAAAGGGGTGTATGTAATTATGTGTGTGTGCATTTTAATAGCTACTCATTAAAACTAGGAAAAGTTTAAATCAAAAGGTAATTTTTAAAAATAAAGTGAAAGAATTTCAGCTTGAATCTGGCGAGATGGTGCCCCACAGGGCCACATACCTGCGATGGCATTTCAGGCTTCCGTGTGTCATTCTCTCTGGAATGTTCACCACCGTTGGCCCCCAGTGAAAGGATAGCATCTGCATGCCACCCAGGCCCCAGAAGCTGAGGGCACAAAAAGGTACATTCACTAGTAACAGGGCAGAAGTTCACATCTGGCCAGGAGCAGATTTGCATGAAGCTCAGTCCCAAATATTTCCTTCTGGTTCTCCAGGACTCACGGGGTTTCTCCCAGGTGTTTGCAACCTTCCTGTCCTGTGTGCTATCACTGTACCCCCTACCCCCACCTTCTGTTGCTCCAGGTGGGCAGGGTCCTGGGCACAGAGAAGTCTGCAGAGCAGAACTGCCTATCAAAGAGATCTTAGTGGTCCCTTTTGTGAGGTGACAGAACCCTCTCTCTGCTGTTGTTCCTCCTTTCACTCTTGTTTCCCTCTGGTGATTTCCTCGCCATGGCGCTGCTCTGAGGCTACTGGGGAGTTCCTCCTGGGGGCCACCAAAAGCCTTTTAAGACCAGCCCCCAAACTCCCTTCTGTGGGTTCTATGGACTTAGCTCTCCTCTGCTCTAATGCTTTTATCAAGGCAGATAATTACCATCTGCCTACATGTGTGTCCCCCAACTATGACTGTGTGCTTTCAAAAACAGTCTTATTCATTCTCGTGCATGAGATTTGTGTATCTAACTGACTGCCTCACACATCTGCTCAGTTATCTAACAGACCTTTCAAAGGCGACATGTGCAGCGTTCAGCTTCGGACTTTCACTTCAGGCCTGTTCCTTCCTCAATGTCGCTCAGTTCAGCAAGTGAAAACCCTCTTCTCCAGCTGCTCAGGCCAAAAGTTCTAGAGCCTTCCTTGACTCCTATTATTCTTTCCTAACCCGGGCCCAGTACAAGAAAAATTACTGTCGGCTCAACCTTTAAAATACAAACAGAATCTGACCGCTTCTCAGGGCCTCCACCATCGCCACGCAGCCCAAGCCACCCCCGCCTTCGGCCTGGACTATTTTACTAGCTTTTTCCCACTTGCCCTTGAAGTGAATAGCCCACCAAGCAGGCTATAGAGAGTCGGATGAGGGTCCTCCAAAAGCTATGTGCATGTCTTACTCTACAGCCTTGTGAATGTGATGTCATCTGGAGCAGGGAATATAATTAAGCTAAGGATCTAGAGATGAAATAGCCTGGATTATCAGGAAGGCCTTAAAACCAATTAAAAATGTTGTCGTTGTTTTTTTAATAGAAGATACCCAGAGGAAAGACTTAGGGAGAAGAGATGGTGATGGGAAGACTGAGGCAGAGACTGGAGGGATGCCACCACACACATACACACCCAGCTCAACAGCCACCAGAGTCCAGAAGAGGAATTGATAACCCGAGGTCTTCAGAAGAAGTGCAGCCCTGCTGACGTCTTGATTTTGGACTTCTGGCCTCGAGAACTAAGAGAATAACTTCCTGTTGTGTTCAGCCGCCGAATCTGTGGCGTTTGTTATGGCAGCCCTAGAAAACAAACAGCCCAAGGGACGACTTGGGGTGTCAGGCCTTGTATGTTCTGCCAATCTCCTCCATCCGAATCTTAAAAGTATTTTTTATCAAGCCTCCTTTTTTTATAAAGTTGAAACAAAGTCATTTAAGAGAGCCTAGTAAGCATTATAATACCAGGGGCAAGTGCTCTCCATGCCCTTGCAAAGACAGCATCAGCAGCGGCACGGGTACCGGCTGCACATCAGCCATTTGAAGAGCAGGCCAACGATGACTGATCAGAGTGACAAGAGCAGCATCAGGTGTTCCAGAGGCGATGCTGGTGTATCGGCGGTGGCAGCAGGATAACCCCACTGATGGAAGGAGGTTCCGCTGGGTGGACACTCCTGGTGTTGCATGTGCTCCTTGAAGATTCTCCCTCAGGCTTGTGCGGACCAGGCAATTAGGGAAAATGGGGATTTCAAAGCCCCTACTCTGCATTCACAAAGCCCTTTATTCTGTGGGGTATTTTTTTAATTTGAATTTAACAACTACTCAGAACAGATGATAAAAAAAGTTTTTTTTGGTCTCAAACATATTTTTGACACTTAACAAGAAATCCTAAATATTCTGCTTGGAAACGATAACCCTGACTTTCATAGTGGACGAGATACTATATGCATGTTGTGGCCCAATCAGGAAACTTTTCATTGTGAAGCTGATTGCACAATTTTGCTTGTTAATCTAGAGGTGAAAATGCATTCAGAAGGAAAGGGTAAAAAAGTAACAACTAACTGCAAATGATGTGCAAATTTTAGCAAAGTATACAAAATCAAACTTGCTCTACTTTTTTTTTGTTGTTTTTTTGCTTGTTTTAAACCTCTGAGCAGGACAAGGAGGGAGGAAGGGCAGGAAACCACCACATTGGGATTCTTCTGTGTTCTAGGCTTACCGAATGGGAGCCTTGGTCTTCGTGGAGTCATCTTTTCTAATCCTCACCACAACTTACACGGTTGGGCTACTCCTTACTTGTTTTACAGATGAAAAATCAAATAGAAAGAGGTTAAATATCTTACCTAAAGTCATACAGTTTATAAATGACCAGAAACGTTTTGAAATAAGCTGCGATCACATATAGCTCCCCTTCAGCTTGGGTGCAGATGGCCTTCTGTAGAGCATCAGGGGAAAATGCAAGTTTCTTCTAAGGAGCCCCATTTAAGTTGCGTAGGTTAGGAACATTTTTTGACAGATCAGGTGACCTGTCATTATTGTTGAGCAAACATCAGCAGCATCTCCATCTGGAAAAACGTCTGCGAGAAGTGAGAATGTGTCGGATTTCTTAACACCATTCCCAACAGGGTTCTTTATTAATCTGCCAATAAAGGCAATCATGGAGATCCCTGTTGTTTTAGAAATGAAACTTATTTGATTACTTCTTCCTCCAGGACATTTTGGTCATGGGCGTTCCTAAAAGTTTGATTCTGAACTCTGAGGCCTTTCTCTGGCCAATTGTACTTTAAGAATGCCCTTCTCCTGGAGCTTGCATAGCTTACCACACTTTTCTTATGGATTAACTCATACAATCCTTGTGACAACCCTAGGGCACACAGGAATATTTTCACTTTTCAGATTATTAAACTGAGATTCAGAAAATTTTGATTATTTTCAGAGAATCTCTCAAATAATGAAGAGTAGAGACAGGACTTGCACTCACCTCTTTAACCTTCATTGTGGTCTCCTTTCCTGTACTTATCCCTGAAATTCCTTGAGCCTCCAGATACTACAGTGATATTGGAATGCAGGGACAGTACTCAGTAGAGTGTCCTATGTACTTTACAAGAAGAAAATGAGAAGGGTATGCATCTTACGGTGCCAGGTCTAGTGCTAGACCTTGGGACCTATTCATTCCCTCAAAATTGAGCCTCTTTTTACTCACAGTCAAATTAAATAACTCTAAAACAATATAATCTCAATTATTTTTCTATAGGTTTCCAACAGAGCCTGTATCGGCTGTGAAATAGGAGTGCAGATGTTTCCTTTTGACTTTTCGTTAAAAGATGTCCAGTACCCTGGGGATACAGAGTCCTGTCTCACACTCCTCAGATCTGGACATCATCTATGTAGATTCATACTTTCCTACTTACAACATATCAGGTTCTTTCTGTATCTTTATATATTAAGCCTATTTTATCAATACGAATTCAAAATCCTTAGAGAATAAGCTGTGGACTCATTTTCCACCTCTATGTTGAAAAGTAGCTTCTCCATTAAATGGCACGCCATTCAGCTCAGAGGCTGAATCGTACAGCACTTAAAAAAGACTTCCAGCTGGTTACATTTCAGGGCCTAGAAAAAAGGCCAATCCCAGAATATCTACTGGCCCGAGGCTGGGATATATTTTTGTTTGATAGTGAATTGGGAACATTTCACTTGTTCTCTATCCCTGCCCCATGAGATATGGTCCCATGGATACAGACACATAAGCATGTGTCCATGACCACAATGCTCTGCTCTGATGACTATACCAAACTATCATTCATTATCTGCTTATCACTGCCAGGCAGGGAAGACCTCCTGCTCAGACCTCCATGGTGTAGCAACTGGGAAGGGTTGAGTCTGCAGGATGCTTTGGAGCTTTTGGCCAAGCCTTTTTAGTCAAGGGAAGGGAACATGTGGGCAGTGACCAGTAGAAATGCCATTTGCTTGAACTGAAACCCTTTTCCAGGTCAGTTTCTCATGCTGATAAATCCCGTCTGCCATTTTCTCAAATATCTCAACTGAAAGCTTTATTAGGTCTGACTTTCCATCCTTCCCTTCCTCATATCTAAGCTGTGATTAAGTCCCAATAATTATGCCACATTTTTTTGATTAATATCTTTTCTATCTCCCCCAGAGTCTTTTGCAACCATGCTGGCTAAACACCTGTTATTTCAAATAATCGATAATCCCCTTAACAGTGTCTCCCTCCATGTTCTCCTCATCAGTCTATCCTATTTGGTACAGATTAATTTCCTTAAAATTTAAAATCTATATGTTTTTAACCATATCACTCCCCTTTTTTAACAATCCTCAAGGAGTTGGCATTATCTATAGAATAAGGTTCAGGTTCGTTACTCAGCTATCAAGCCATTCCATTATCTGGTCCCCGTGCATTTTTCTAACCTGATTTCTCACTCAGTCTTAACAAAACTATCTCGGCAGAGGTTGGTCTGCCCACCATCAATTATTGCTACTCATTTTCATCTTGAAGCCTCTGCCCGTGCTGTGCGCATTCTCAGGCAGTGTTTCTGACGGGAACTCTTCTTCATCGCTATTTCCGCCAACCTGACCTCGCTTATTAGCTTCCGTTAACCAGCCGAATCCACCAGGAACTTTCCTGGCATTTATTGTTTATTCCTCTATTTTGGTCTGTTTTATGTCCACTTCTCTAGCTAGTTAATATTCCATGTTTCTCATACTATATCCTGATAGCTAAACATCCCTGTGGATTCTATCTTGTGTTTATAGATTTCTACCAGAGTACTTACTCCCACAAAAGGTGAATAATAAATACTTTCTCAAAAAATAAATGTTCTTTTTAATGCTGATATCAGCAAATGGTTTATGGCCACGATTACATGAATACATGCACTGCATCGATCCGTTCTATTTTTCTCATACGCAGGACATACTTTGAGCTGCATTCCTCCTGGTGGGATGAATTTGTGCAGATGAATCCACAAGATTTCATGAGATTCTCCCCTGTGACCAATAAATTGACTTTGTGAGATGGTCCCCCAAGGTTATAACTTATCAAAAGAGGTCTTTATTTTTATAAAGTTAACTAAACATAATGGACTTTGAACACACAACTTTGGCCTACTTCACAGGGTGCATTAACCGTCAGAGGCATTTGGGTCCTATCTCAGTTTGGTACAGTTATTTTCGATATGGGTGAGTCAGTGATTGAGGCCTTCATGCCTACAGATACACTCAACATATGCAGGCACCATATCTCCTCCTACCCCAGTCCCGTATTATATACTCCACTGAACAGTTAGCTCCAAAACCTCTGTAGAGCCTTGAGGTGAATCTTTTTTGTATACAGGACTAATGTTAGGTCCTGCACACCAAAGAGTCATAAAGTCTTTGAAGAAGGGCAATAAAAAAACTTCTTTTTTTCCTCTGTCTCAGTTCTAAACAAATTAGGCAGTTAGACAAAGGGAGGTAGCTTCAAAATATCACATTTTTAACTGATAACGCCTAGATCAAAAGATGTGACTTACAAAGGTGGGCCTTTAGTCCTCACAACACTTCAGCTTGGATCAGGCAGACATACACCCCCGGCCATGGCTATGCTGGACCAGTAGCCACACCTGCTGCCCTGTGAGGGAGGGGACCACCCCTGGGAGGCAATAGCAGATGGAACACAGGAAGGAATGAAGCAAGCAAGGTGTTTGATTCTTCCCAAAGTTTCCAATAAGGTTAGTCACTCTACCTACCCCAAAACAGAGTATGTGAAGGAGCAGGAAGAAGCTGAGAATGTTATACTCCCTAAACTTTCCCACATAGAAGAAAACACAGGGTGTGGGGAAGACAGCAGACTCCACATGGAGAGATATCCTTGTGTCATCCCTGAACTGGAAATTTCCATCCATTTTGTCCCCACTGAGGTTCAGGAGATCTCTAAGTTGCTTTGTCCACATCTTCCCAATAATTTGTTACTTACCTTATCAAGGCCAAAGCAACCTTAGGACTCGAGGGTTTAAAGGGAAAATATATGCTGGATTCCAAAATGAGGGCTAGACAAAACCACGAATGATCCCACTGCTCCATTTCAATTTCTGGAAGGCATCTTAAGCAAACACTGGAAATGGTTCAATAAGATCACTTAGAATTTGAACCTATCGCAGAGCTGCACACATGCAAATCGACAGAGGTGTGAAGGCACTGATTTTGAAGGAATAGAGTTGTACTAACTTGCTATGTCGGCTTCAGGCTGTGACTTGGTGCTAGATGTTGATTTTAAGTTTATCATCTAAAGGCTAAAGCTTCCTAAATTAGTTGGGGGAAGTAATGAAAAGACCACGGATAACTAACTGTTTGTTTTTCATCACCTATATGGCTATACATACGCCACAAGGGCGGACTTTGGATTCTTAGAGATTGAGCCCCTTGCAAGTGTCAAGCATTGTTTTTGGGATTTACGTATATTTATTAATTTAATCTTTAAAGGGAACTGTTGAAAACGGGGACAATTTCCAACAGGGCATCATAAAAGAGTTTCCTCAAAGTCACTGAGCTAACACGTGCTGGAGCTAGGACTTATGTAAAGAACTCACTGGTTCCCAAACCTGCCCTTCCCAACCATGTTAGGCTCCAAACCCTTGTATATGAGAAAGGGGGTGACTATTTGGGTCCCACCTTGCTTTTAATCTAATGAACAAACCAGGACAGATCATTTCCTGCTGAAGTCCTATTTCTTTATATGTGAAGTGCCAGCCTCACTGGGCTAGGGCTACTGTGAAGAATAAAGGAGACTGTTTATGTGAAAGCCTGATGGGAACTGTAAAGAAGCAGAGCTGCAGAAGGGCTTCCAGTGATTTTCTTCACTTCCTGGTCCATGCCTCAAGGGAATGGGTCTGGGTCACAGATTCATCAGGGCCTGACCTTAGTTCTCTGTTTGACCTCAGCACCCCATTCCTGCCTGCCTCTTCCTTCCAGCTCTGTGTGTCCGCCTTCTCTTTCTCGATTATTTCTCTTGGTGCTGGCAAAGCAGGTGGGGCGAAGCTTGGCATTTGCCAAATGCTTGACATGTGGAGGTAGTGAGTGAAGGCAAAGATTCGGTATAAACAAATGATTTTAACTTTTCTTTGCCACGCAGGTGATGTGGGTGGAGGGAAATCGGAATGGAAAATAACTCAGGGAGCTATAACACCCAGGGCGATGAAGCCATTGTCCTCGTACGGATAAATCAAATATGAAATCACCCTCAACTTGGGTGTCGGTCAAGTTACCCCCACGCTCGCTTTTCTCTTGGTTTGTGGATATGTTCCCATGGATTAACTCCTTTTGCAGTTGGGTCTTAAATAACATGTTTCTGATCCTGAAAGCCCAGAAGAGAAATAATTCACTGCAAAAGAAAAAAAATGCAATAATAAATATAAAATGCCAGGATTTCAACAACAAAATGCCTACTGCATAACACTAAGGAAGGGATGTGAACTCCCATCCTTACTGGGAACTCCCCTGAGAGCGGGCCAAGGAACTGAGTGGGAGGCAAGAGGGACTGTGAGGCAGAGGCCCCGGGATTTCCCAGGTTCACCTGCAAAGAAAAGGCTGTGGGTTGAAAACCTTGAAATCAGAGAGCCCCTCCCTCAATAGCCAAACTCAGGTTTACTGCCTGCTCGGTGGGACGAGAGCAGTGAGCCTGCATTAAACCGATTTTTTTAATGCAAAATAAACCCGATATTCTTTGCATACCTGAATTTGAGAACCGAGATTCTTACCCACTATACAATCAAATAGAAAATCAAAAGAGTCTCACAATGATTTTTAAATGGAAATGAGCCTGTACGGAAATAGTTTTGTTTTCCAATATGGAAAAAAAAAACACAAAACCTATTTTTATGTAAATGAAGAATAGGATAAAAAAAAAAAAGCTTAAGGTTGAAAATTCCAAAATATGGCTGTAAACAAGGCAGGTGCTGAGGGCAGCAGCTGGGTTTTTGCCCAGGATTTTTAGACTTCCTTATTTGCTTAGCTTGATCCAATTTTGCCCAGCGGCTGTGTTTGCCCCATGTTTTCTACCTCTGTGGTCAGGCTGAGTAATGGAGCGAAAAGGCCTCTGGGGGGCAGCAAAGAGAGCCAGGCTCTGAGCTGCTCTAACCGAGGGGCTTTTGGCAAGACACGGTGTCTCACTCCCCTTAGCAGTAAATGAGAGGCTTAGGTTAACTCCCTCTCCAACAACTGTACCGCAAGGGGGCTGCAGGAGTGAGCCACCCCAGCGAGAGGAATATTTCACCACTGGAGGTGTTTAGAACTATTGGCACATGGATAACAAAAAGCTGACTGGTTGTTATTCCTTTTTTTATTGTTTGGGAGTTATTTCCAGATACTGCACTGAATACATTATTGCCCACCGCTGGAGTGGGAGGATCAGACCAGTCTCTGTCCCCTCTCTGTCCACCACCTGCTCTGAAGCGTTTTTCAGTTCTCCCAATCTGCAATTTTTCTTGTCCTCATCAGCATTTAAAGCTTTCTCTGTTTCTCTCCCATTTTCCTGCTTGGCTGGGAGAGAGAACAAACCAGAACTGTGTTGGGTAACCAGCAAAGACATGATCTTGCAAATTGGCAGGGAAAGAAGCATGCGTCAGCCTGCCAAATGGTGAGTGTTATTGAAAGATGTAAAATACTCCATGACTTTGATAATGTGGAGAAATGGCTTGACACGAACTCTAACTGCCAGCCAAACAGAGAAAGTGACAGCTGATCCATTAGGCTTTCTGAGTCTCCAGGCATGAAGGTTCTTGTTGGTCCCGGGTGGCTTACTGAGAATCTGGCCTGAGGTATTAATTTGCAACCCGCTAAGAGCACTGTGAACTTGGATAAATACAGATAAATACAAGTCAACTCGTTTGAAAAGGCTTTTTTCCTTGTTTTGTTGATTTCCCTCCCATGGGTATAGTATTCCGTAAGAGCTCCGACTCTGTAGCTTTCATTCCTCATCCAGGACATTGGCTGGCCCTGCTGGCCAGGACCACCCCTGAGTGCGGGCAACGCACTGAAGCCTGAGCTGCTGAGGCTACAGAGAATGGAAGTGAAGTTGTCCAAGGACAGAAAACCTCAGAAGTGAGCAATTTCATGTCCATTAGAACCATCATTCACTTTTCTTTTGGCCTACCCCTGACCTTGGAAATGATTTGCTCAGGGTTCATTGTTTAGGGAGGGAAAAGAAAGAGAAGAATGGGTAGGAAAACTCAAAACCTAATTCTCAATATTCGAACCTCCAGTCGAGCTGTTCTGTTCTTTGTCCCTTTCATCTCTTGCGCGTTTCAACATCTTTCATTTGGAGGGGTCTCATAAGCCTTCCAGGGGATCCATCCCTCATCTATTCAACATCATTACATTTTTCTCAGTCCAGAAGGTACCATCCCTTAGTCGATCACAGTCTGAAAGTCATACCAGCTTTCAAATCCATGACACACCTATGGGCAGTGACCTCAGAGCAACTAGTTACACATTTGGAGAAGTTTGACACCATCACTGACCTGAGCCTGTGGTGCCAGGAATCATACGGGACCTGAAGGGTAGAGGATGAGGGGGGAATGAAAGATAAAGGAGGAGAGAGAAGATGCAGGGAAAACTCAGAGGGTGGCAATCTCGCTCATCTTAAGACAGAGTCCTGATCCCGCACTGGGGCTTGGAGGGCCAGGAATGCCTGTGGACTTTGGCTAAGAAAGAACGTATGGAGCAAGGGAATTATTAAGATCTCTAGGCTTCTGTGCTTTGAAAGAACAAACAGTTCTTTGGGGGAAAGTCTTTGCAGGCAAAGAATCTTTAAACAAGGTAGCATCTGTATTCAACAAGCTTTTATTGACCTGCTGCGATGTGCCAGGCACCATGCTAAGGAGAGTGTTGAACGCGACGGACAAGGTCCCTACTCACAAGGAGCTTACACTCTAGTGCAGGAGACAATGCAACAAGCCATTAACCACAAGTGGGGCGTGCATTACAAAACAGAAGGTACAAGAGTCTTTTGGAGTATGTAGTGTTGGAGGACCATCTTGACCTTGTTAGAAAATCAGGAAGAAGAATGTCCCTCAAGTGAAAGCATAAGGCAGAGCACTGAAAAGATGTGAACACCAGCAAAGCTCACACCCCGCTGCTGCCAGAGGCCGGGCTCGGCCTGACCAACAGCTGGCCAGTCCGGACTGGCCTTGTCCGGAGTTAGGGTGCTACTTCCACGGTGCCTCTGCTGACACCTACATGTTCTCATTTACGAGGCACCTTCATCTAATTCGTCCCAAGGTAGTGCCAACTCTCACAAGATCATCTCAAGGGTAGAGGCTGCAGGCAACCAACTGCCTACAAGGTAATTTTTTTTAAAAAAATCAATATAAGCCAAGTACGCCGTGTTAAATTTTTTCAAACTAAGTGTTCCATTAATCCACAGCAGGTGATTAAGGAAGGACAGAAGGAAATTACTGTCAATTCTATCTCTTTCACGGAATCATAGAATGTCAGCGTGCAAGGGGTCTTTAGGGGGGATTTTGCCCAGTTGTTCTCACCTGGGGTGGGCCCTTCTTCAGAATGCCACACAAAGGTCTTTCAGAGTTGACATCCTGCCTATGCCCCACCCCGGTTCTGGTACATTTGGGTTGGTATGAGGAAGGAGGATGGCATTTTATGTAGAACATAATCCTCAGTAGATTCCAGCATATCTCTGATAGCTCACTCCAGCCCTGCTCCTCTGTACTACATAGAGAACCACTGACCTAATCCAGGTCCTCATATTACCTGGTCTAGGGTCAGAGACATTAAGCGGCCATGCTGAAATTTATTTAGCAGTAAAGCTGGAACTGGAACGCAAGCTCACAATATTTTATTGTTTTTCCATGCTTCAGGGTCTTAAAGCAGGACTAGCTTTGAGGGCTGCCACCTCCTGCCCCTGCTAGACTTAATTGCCAGTTGGTGTTTATAGTCACAGCAGCCAATATAGGGGGTGTGTATTCTGGTTCTCTGGAGGGGCCTGGACCCAAGTACAGGAAGGAAATGCCCCTCAAACCCTGGCCTGCCTTAATGCTGCCAAAGCCAGGGGTCTTTACACCTGAGTTGGAGGATGAGTCTCTGTCTCTGTCCTAAGACAGTCTGTCTTAGGAGTCCCTCAGTGCTGGGAGCCCACACAGGATAAGCGTTTGGGCCCCTGAGCCCTGCTGGTCTGGCTGTGTGAACAGAACAGAGAGACAACCTCTAGGCCCTTTGGGAAGGACATTGGAGCAGGAGCTAGAGCTGCCAGTGACAAGGTTGGCCACTTTTCTGAAATAGGATGTCAGTGAAGGACCCCTCTTCTTTTGACCTGTTTTATGAGGAAGTATCAGAGGCTGCAGAAGGGCCATAGGTAGGCAAGGGGAACCTAATATCACTCTTCATTGTTTTCAACTTAGTATACCATTTCAAAAATGATGTGCATTTTAAAGGAGAAGACATTGCCCAAGTGCAGAGGAAGTCTTGAATCTGCCAGTGTGAATTATTCAAAATAGATGGATTTCCTGCTAATTCATAGTTTTCACCACCCCATCCACTCCACCCTCTGCATTGGGGAAATAAGGGGCCCACTGGGGGCAGCAAAGGCGGAGATTTTTGGGTATATCCCTGTGGAGGATCCTGGTAACCCAAGAGCCAGTGTGAATCCTCCCGAAACCTGAATGAAGGAGGAAAGCCTTCGAGAGAGGAGGATGTGAACACAGGAAGGGAGGCATCAGGACTGGAAACAAACATCAGTTCCAGGACTCCTGTGAGTACCAAATTCCACGGATTCTCAAGTCCTGCATATAAAATGGCATAGTTTTTGCATAGAACCTATGCACATCTCCCTGTGTACTTTCAATCATCTCTAGATTACTTATAATACCTAAAATAACATAAATACTGTGTTATACAGTGTTGTTTAGGGAATAATGACAAGAGAAAAGTCTGTCTGTGTTCAGCACAGATGCAGCTGTTGTAGACCTAACTACACAGTACTCGTCAGCAGCAACATAATGTTTTTTTCCTACCATTTTTGATTCATGGTTGGTTGAATTCATGGATATGGAACTTTTGCATAGTTTGCTTGGGGCTCCTACAGTCTCTGAATGAGCTCCAAATTACTCAACATACTCAGCAAAGTATGGCCCACAGCCCAAACTTGGCTCCCCAACTTTTCTGTACAGCCTGCAAGCTAAGAAAGGTTTTTAGATTTTTAAAGATTGCAAAAATCCATGGAAGAATAATGTATCATGACAGTGAAAATTACATGGAATTCACATTTCGGTCTTCATAAATAAAGCTTTATTGAGCATAGCCACACTCATTTATGTTTTGAATATGGCTGTTTTTGTGCTATAACCATAGAACTGAGGGGTTGCCAAAGAGACCAAAAGACCCTTGTAATATATTTACTATTTGGTTCCTTGAAAAAAAAAGTTTTCCAGCTTCTGATACAGAGGTTGCAATGAAGAGGAAAGTCATAATGGGAGGAGGATTTGTCTTCGTCTTTCTCAGACTGGGGTCTCCCTAGCAGAACCCTCACAGCTGAATCTGTGTGTCTTCTTTCAGGTCACCAGCATCTATCTTTGTTCTGCATGCTCCTTCCACCTGACAGGATGTGGTGGTATCACTTTTTATGACTGAAAACAAAAGAGAAAGGAAGGCTGTTCTAATGCTTACAACTACAGAAAGAGTGGGTCCTTAGTTTCAACATCAGGAAGCAACCTAACCTTCATGTGAGAAATTCTTAGCAGGCAGCAAAGAATTTGGGTATTTTAAATATATTTTGATGTTTTCTATAAAATAGGAAGATAAGCATGAGGAAGGCCAGTCGACTAATGAACTCCATTTTACCTCCAGTTCTGATTTCCTCACCGATCCTCAAGCAACCACAAACATCTAAATTAGGATCCCCAGATTTAGACTGCAAGATAGTAAGATTTAGACTACATCAAGTAAAATAGGGTGAGGACAGGACTAGGAGAAAGAGGGTCCACTTCGATACTAACTCGCTCTGTGTCATTGAAAAATAATAACTGCAATTATAATTGTTATACTTTGTTGAATGACCACTAGGCTCATTATCCCATAAGAATGCTGTAAAATAAGTATCATTAATCTCCTTTCAAAGATAAGAAAATTGAGACTGAGTCAGTGACCCCACTGCCCAGAGTCGCCTCCCTGATAAATTATGGAATCCAAATTTATTCAGTTCCGAGCACTGTATTCTTAGTATGCTCAAAAACTTGCTTGCTCTGTGTTCCTCAGTTTCCTTATCTATAAAATGAGAAGATTGTATTAAATTTACTTCAGATTCTGTCAGCAAAATAAATTCTGTTGATTCTAAAATCCTTAAAATTTGATTTGGTCAGTCTAAGCCAGGTTTCACTCTATAGGTTGGATTAGGGTTTCAGATAATTTTTCTGGAAAAATGAAGTAGAAAGATGTTTAATTGAAAGCAAGTGAAAACATTCATGAAAGGAGATGATTCTAAAATTCTATTTTTGTCTTTCCTAAAAGAGTATCCTCAAAGTCGCATACTTTCTGAGCTTCCAATTGGGTATCGTGCCAGATAGGACTTGTATCTTGTTGGAAACGTGGGACTTGAAGACAAAAAAGAGGGTCCAAGGTGGAAATGAGAAGAAAAGCAAC
The DNA here is from genome assembly GCA_004026545.1 of Mormoops blainvillei. Classification (NCBI taxonomy): domain Eukaryota; kingdom Metazoa; phylum Chordata; class Mammalia; order Chiroptera; family Mormoopidae; genus Mormoops; species Mormoops blainvillei. The sequence goes on from PVJD01008656.1 coordinate 51,559, forward strand.
GGCATTAGAGCCTCAGGAGGGAGGTGGCCTTGGAGAGCCAAGCCTAACTGGGCACATTTAGATGAAGACAATCTCTTTTTTTTTTTTTTTAAGTATAATTCATTTATATGTGCATTCAATAAACACTTAATTAAGCACCTACTAGGTGTCAGATACATGCCTAGTAACTGCGTAGGTTGTTTTATAAAAGGTGCTTCAGATCTTACTATATTTATTGTGGGGAAGGAAGGTTGTCTATTTATTTTAACTTCCAACATACATTTGTTGAATGGTTGCTATGTCTAATTAACTACAGACTCTGAATGCAGAGAGACAAATTCTTGATTCCAACACCTGTTTTACCCCCCTCTACCTTTCCACTCAAACAATCTTTAAAAAGGCAAGTTAAGTTTCAATCCCTCAGGAGATAGTAAAATTGGTAAATACTCTTGTACTAAGCAAAATACAATGAAGCTTTAAGGTACAGCAACTTGGTCATCTAGATAGAGAGGAGGCTTTCATTATATCATGCATCCATTATATACATAATAAAAGTGTGTGTCCCTTCCTGAGAGACATCCCTCTAAGGGGAAGCTGTTGTTCCTGTGGTGTCCAGGCCCGTTTCACTCTTTCATACCCCACGGCCCAGTCATACCTGCATGCCTCCACTAGTCTCTCTTCCTGGGGATTGGTCCCATTTTCTGAGCACGACCTTTCTGAAAATCAAATTCCCAGGTATGGCGAACATGGAAAGTGCATAAGTGGGAATGTCTTGTAGCTTGGAATACTAAAAATGTCAGAGAAATTGGTGGAGATAGAAAGAACAAAGGCAGAGACACATTTTTGACACTGTAGTTTTTCATTTTCCATATCTTGCAAGAAAAAAATGATAGAATGTTTTAATTTTATGGAAATAAAGTCAACTGGCCATTGACAGATAACTAGAGTGTGCACACATGGGTCTCACTGTAAACACCACTGTCAAGTAGGACTGTCTGCAATGACGAAAATGTTTCGTGTCTATACTTCGTAGGCATTAAACACGTGAAATATAACTAGTCCAAAAGAGAAACACATTTTTAAGTTTATTTAATTTTAATTAATTTATAGCTGCATGTGGCTAGGGATTACTGCTTTGAACAGTACAGATCCAGAAGGTAGGCATTCGGCAAACACATGCCAGGCACCAAAACTTCAGCTGAGGCTTCCGAACTTCAACACATCCTTCGCTTGAGATGTAACATGCAAATTCGAATAAGTAACAGCAGGGGAGGTAAGAAATTTTATTCTTGTGAAGGCAAACAACAGTCCCTAACAGCTCTTGCCCCACTTAAGGATGAGTAGCAATAAAAAGAAAATAAACATTGGACCCAAGGATATATTTTGAGACATAATAGAGCAAACATATTTTTTATCATCTAGTACAGGAAACAAAAATCTATTTTGAAATCTATTGCTTCATGGTGACTCAATTCTTAATAAGACTCAAGAATGGAACCACTCTGTAAAGAGAAGTTAAAAGATGAGCTGTTGAGACAACAAATTGAAATGGAAAAGTAGGTAGCTGAAAATCAGGAAGAGGTTAAAAAAAGTTGTTAGATGAAATAAGGAAAGATTAAAGACAATTGAAATGCAATCACAGAGCTACCATCTGCATTAGAAGTCCCAAAAGACAGAATCAATATTTTTTTTAAAAAATTCAAAGGAGCAACCTGGAGGATGAGTTTTCAAAGCCCCACTCTACTACAGATTACAGGTTTTTTAGAAATGCAGAGAGGCGAACAACTAAACTTAAGATGAGTCAGTGGAACAGAAGCAATAATCAGATACACAATCAGAGGAAAACATTCACGGGTATAGACAGACCCGCGACACAGACTGCGAGAGGCCATTGCGAGCTAGCGAAAGCATGAAAAGAACCAAGAGCCAGGCTCTTCTATCTTAATAAAAATTTGCATTTCAAAGTTGTTCCGTGCATCCAAAAGTTTTCTTCAAACCCCAGAGTAAAGTGGATTACCTATGAAGGAGTAGCAAAGGTCAATACTTCTGTAAAGTACCTTGACATCATTTGATGGTCAACTGGGTCCATTGTGCACTCCAGCCACCGAGCTCTCGCTCATCTTCAGTCTTTTACTGGGCATCCAGAGCTGAATTATTCTTAAAATCATAACACTATTTTAAAATTAATAATATAATAAGGTAATTAAAATAGTAATGTGCTTGAAAGGGTGTCAATGTTTTCTCTCAGTATGCAGTATTTCATCAACAATATCAGTTTTTTGCTACATTAAAATATGAACAATATTGCCTCTCCAGCATTTCTTCCACAGATTTTTCAAGGTAGTTATATTTTGAACCCTTCATAAAACTACATTTTTAACAATATTCAGAAATTGGTTTAAAATAGGCTATAATATTTCATAGTTATAACTTTTATGACTAGAAGCTTTTATGCATCATGATAAAACTAAATCAGAAGATTCTTAAGGTTAAATGCTTTGTTTCAGTCTTGCTTAGAGTCCATCCTGTGCTTTGCACATAGTAGGAACTTAATAATAATTTTAATATACCTTAATAACATGCATTTTTAAAGTAAGGTGCAATACATTGGACTTTATTTATATTCAAATATAATTTTTTTCTGAAAATTCTTCTGAATTTGTAAGTTCTGGTACATCAGCTCCTTGACATTAGCAACAATCTCAAAGCACTTTTTTAAGCTATTTCCATGATTTGCAAGGTCACCCCCTCCTGAACCTTAGACCACAGGAGTGAGCGGAGCCAGGCCTGACCAGTCCTTCCCTGGGCCGCTTATAAAAATATAAAGTGGGGAGAAATTCTGCTGGTGCTGTCAAGAGCCAGTTTCCCTCTCGTCCCCATGAAGAGACCCCGTCTGCAGTGTGAAACAAGCAGAGGGGAACACTGATGAAGAAGCTGGGGGGGGCGTCAAGTGCAGCCCCGCCGGGCCCAGACCTGGCTTCTCCTGGGCCTCTAGTTGCTACCTTGGAACTTCTCCTTCCCAGTCCTGAAGCTCAAGAAGTTCTCTTTTTGATTATGTTGATTTGAATGAGATTTCTGCCATTGAAAGGGACCTGGCTACACAATTACACAAATAGAGAACTAATTACACAAATAAGCGAAATTGAAAATGAGTATACATAAATTTATATTTTTAAGCTTTTCCTTAGGTTGGCTAGAAAGGAGTCCCTATTATTATCATTGTTTAATTAACTATCTAGTATCCTAGGTACCTAGGTAACTATCTATTCTCCTAGGTACCTAGCATTTTCATATTATTTTATAATTATCTGTTTATGTAGGTATCTCTCTCGGTAAGCTGTTTCTGTGCAGCAAATTATTCCAATGCTGTGTGGCTTAAAATAACCACTTTATTTGATCTCACAGTATAATGGGTCAGAAATTCAGACAGGGCTTGCTGAGCAAATCCTCTGCTCCATGCGGTATCCATGGAGGCGCTTGGCAGCGCTCCACTGGTTGCCGGGCTGGGCTGGCAAGTCCCAACAGCCTCACTCACACGTCCGAACTTCCTGCGGATGACTGGGAGGCCGGACTCTCCGTCTTCCCGTGAGGCTTCACAGTCTCTCCACGCCCAGTCCTCCTCACATTTGCAGAGTACTCCCCGGAAGAGTAGCCAGGCTTCTTCCGTGGTGGCCCAGGGTTCTGTGAGAGAAGGGAGCTGGAAACCTCCAGTCTGTAAGACCTGGACCCCAAACTGGCACTGTTTCATGTCTGCCGTATTCTAGTGGTCAAGCCAGCCCAGCTTCAAGAGGAGGGACAATGTCAAAGAATTGGTGGCCTCTTTGATCCTCGGCACCTAGTTGGGCAGCTTGAGTGCATGAAATGTGCCTGATTGATCTACACATCTCTAAATTAGCAATCAGGCTAGAAAGACAAGTAGGAAAGCAAGTGAAAGACAGTCAGAATCTAGATTCTTAACAACATCCGTGAATAGCTATGCTAACCTTGGGCTGCCCACCTCTCAACTTCTTGTTACATAAGAAAAACTCCCTCAGTGTTTCAAAATATTGTCAATAAAACATCAGACCAGACTTACCTTCCTCTAAATCAGATCTCAGAATACAATTGAACAATGTTCACAGTAGGATTTTCTTTGTGGGCGCCAAGAGGATGAAACAGTTTTGACCTACATCCCGCTGAGTCGTTACATTCACACTGGGGGATTAAATACTGCTTGATTGTTTCACATTAAAAATTAAGAAAACATCGCTTTGGGTATATTCTTAGAAAAACTTAAAGGTAACCGTTATAAAACTCAAATTTTATCTAAATTACAAAAATTATTAGAGGAAAAGAAAGAAAACAGCACATGTAAGTCAGAGAATATAAAGGCAACCCTTGGCACTCGCCTCCGATTGGTCAGTCAGGAGAGGAGCAAGAGTCGTTGGAGAATTCAGCGCAAATGTGAGGAAGGGCTACAGAAAAGATGCTCGTGCAAGCCCACAATCGCCCACCAACGGAAGCTGAGTAGCTCACCTGCCCCATTTTAGGATCATCAACATACTTAGTGTGCACAAAACTGCCGTATTCCAGGACAAGAGCTGGAGATAATGTGTGGTGTAAGCAGGCGGCAGAAGTCTCTGCTGATGTCGAATCTCCGAGGGGGGGCTCTCTCTCCTTTGTGTTGGAAATATACCTGGGGCTGCAGGTTAAACCCTCTCATCATTGGTCAGGAATTACATTTCGGAGTCTCGTGTATTCTTCTGGGTGTCTCTCTGCGGTGCATACCGCATTCTCAGGACCTGACTTGGCAATGTCTCTCCCCTTTGCCTCATGTTGCTCAGCCCTGGCTGGTGCATGCTAAGAACTCCACCGCTGGGTGGGAGCAGGGCTGTCACAAGGACTGGGGCTTGGAGAAGGATGCCGCAGTCTGTAGGCGAGGACATGTCTGCCAACAACCCTCCCTTTCTCTCTGATTCATTTTTAAGAGACTCTGACCATTTTTAGTGGGCACATGTTACTTATGGTTTTCTTAATTATTTTTCACCGTCTATCCTCTGTATACCACGTCTGATGGCTTTCATGTTTCCAAGACGATGATCACTCCAACAACAAATAGGTGGAAATAACCGGTGTTCTGCCTTCAGCCTCTCATAGAAGTCACATTCGCTGCTGTTAGAGGAGGATTAATGAGGTCTATCTAATTTCTTTTGCCAAAGTTACTATATTTAACAGACTTTCCTCATTGGAAGAGTACAGGGGTTTTCTGTAAATGTGTGAAGAATTAACTCATTTTTCCAGATATTCCCAAAAATGATTAAAGCCTTAAGATACTTAGGGCGTTGCTGACTCATATTGATGGCTTGAACTGGCTTGGAATATTTTATAAACCACCAGAGAAAACAAACATGACAAGTTATTTTTTTGTGAGCAGCAGAACACATTGGCCTTCAATCAAATGGAAAGCCTTTCATTTGTGTGTTTGAGAGCTCCACATTACTCTGGTACCATTCTCGGTCCCTCAATACAATAAGCAGTTACCTTTTTCTATGCATATGAATTCACATGCCAATTATGCAATTAGCAAATGCATTTCTATTTAGAATTTTAAGTTTGTGACAGTCAACACAGCTTCCCCCCTAACCTGTGAGAATGTTTCTATACTGTATTTTTAGCCCCTGAAATACATTGAAGTGAGATCTACAATAGCACAGAATGTCACCCACAAAACAGACCTGTCTTTTGCACATTAACTTCAGAGTTGTCAAAAGATTCTAAGCTAGCGCCTGTCCCAGGGCAGTCCCTTGCTAGGACTTTGTTTGTCACCAGCGTTGTGTTCACTGAGGCAGACCCTGCAATACCTGCATCATCCTAGTGTCTTGGCTTCGGAGCTGACCACCGGTCCAATATGGACCGGAGCAGACCCTGCCAATTACCCGGTCATGAGCTACTGCGGGCAGGGGCCTTCTAACTCTCAGGGCCAGACCTCCTCAGAAACACACAGAGAAACCTGAAGTCGGGTTGTAGCAGCATCCAACCCTCTGGTAGAATTTTGTGGATGTTCTGGGAAGCTGGTTCTCCTCTTGGAGCCCCTGCTCCGAGGGGGGCTCGCTTTGTCTCGTTGGAGCTGTCTCTTGGTGCCTCCTCTGAGGTTCCGCCTTCCTGCCCTGCATTGTCCCCTCCTCTGTGTCCAATCTGGCCTCTCGGCCTTGCTCGGTTCCTGCTCAGTCTGGGGCTGGCAAGTCCCTGATCTCTGCTGCCTGCTCCACATTCACCCAAGCTGGGTCCCCTTCTTGGTGTCCTCCTCCAGCACCAGCCAAGGAGTCAGGTCAACCCCAGACAGCTCACGCATTCTCTGGACCAACTCATGATATGTTTCGTTTGTTTTTTTAACTTGAGTGGCTGGATCCCTGTCTGTTTCCTTCCAGTCTCTTTCTGGAAACTTCTGACCTGCTGCGTGGTCTTTCTCACATATCCTTGTCCAGATTGTGCCCCCAAATAGAAATTTTTTTCTTAATGGCACTTGAGTTTGCAAGGTCTTCTGGAAATTGCACAATAGCTCTACAAGCAATTCACACTGTAGCGAGCCCTTGTCATCTGGTCAATCTCCCCATCTCTGCCCAGGCTCTGCTGCTGAGGCATGACACTGAGGTCCCTCAGTGCCTCACTTGGGAGGGCACCTGAGAGGGGACAGTTCTCATCATGCCATGGCAAAGCTGCCTGCAGACTTCCACTGCAGACCAGCAACAGTGACCAGAGGTTATCTTAGCATCTTCTTTTCTGAAAGGGCTTGTGCTGAGAAAGTGTGTACATTTGGAATAGAGTTAGGCTCGGGCAGAGTGAGCTGTCCTATCCCTCTCAGTTTGTTCTGCAGAGAAGCTGGAGCTCCTCCATTTTACGGCCCGTTGACACATGCAGGGAACAGTAAGAAGCGTGGCAGGAATTAACTGCCCAGAGCAAAGGCCTTCTGGACCAGCTCCAACCCCACACGGCAGGAAGAGCGAGGCTCGGGAAGCCCTCTCCCAGAGTCTCAGAGTTGGCAGCAGAGCTGAACACAGAACTCTGAGCCTTTTACAGGCTTTGAGGGTAAGGGGTACCATGGGGGATGGCCCGCAGACACTGTGCCGTTTGTTGGCCTGTCCGTCATTTAGGTGACACTGATAAAGTTCAGTTTTCAACTTGTCCTCTTTAGGCTAGTATAAAATTGTTGAAGAAATTTCTGAAAACTCTTACTTTCCCTTTCCTAAAGATAATTTTGCCTGTATTCTTTCTCGTCCCCCTTCTTTTCCTCATTGTCCCCCAACAATAGAGCCTTTGTGTAGTCACAACAGTTTTGCAAAGGCCAATTCTCCCCTCCTCCCTCCTGCCCAGGAAGTAGAAACTAATACAGTGCCTTAGTATTCCTAGGCAACATTATTATCATTTGATATGCCAATGTGATAACGGGCAGTTCGCCAACCTTGTCATTTTAGAAGCAAATTGGCTTAAGTAATCACCTAAAACATCCTCTTCCAAGGATCTTTTTTCCCCACATAGAAGATGGCACCTATTATTTCCACAGGGAGACACAGAAAATACTTCCTCTACTAAATGATACAAGGGATTTATTTGTTTGAAGCCTTTGTGGGCCTTCCATTTAAATAAAGCCCCTCTTTAAAAAATGAGAATTCAACGCACGTGTACAGGATTTCAGTGTTGTCAAATATTCGATTTAAACTCTCCCTGTTATTTACATTCAGATCCTAACAACCATTATTACACAAGAGAGTTTTTCTCCCTGCTGACAGCTTTCGTGCGACGTGGTGCTGGTGTTATTACCAGAGCAATTCTTGTCTCCTGTTTGCTGTGTTCCAAAGTCTTATGGAACAAATGGAGATTGTTCCCTTTGTCCCCGCCCCCCCGCCCCGCCCACCAGCACCAAGTGGGCATTCTCCATCACAACAGAGAACGATTTCTCATCTCTCAATAGTCTGACTGATCTGAATGGGATTGGAGAGCGCCAGAGCCTGAAAGCCCAAGGGTGTGAAAGGCTCCAGCTCCCCTGCCCTGCGGCTTCTGATGCAACAAGGGACCATCCCTGTCTCCTCTGTTTCTCAGAGGGACACTTCCGACCAGCATGCCTAAAACCAGGCTAAAGAATGATGCTTCACGTCTTCTCAGAGGGCTCTCTGGTGTGTGCGGTTTCTTCCCGACTCCAGCCAGGGAGCAGTGACGGAACGCTCTGCTAGAGCTGCGGCGGGCAGGCAGGGATGACTCTTGGCAATGACAGATGGCGGCTACAGATCTGCAGTTCTGACTGGACGCGGGCCGCAGAATGGGTGACTGTCACTGGCTAGCATGCGACTTTTTTCCTGCTGCCCTTGAGCCGCACGTTGATTCGATCTTGGATTCAATGCTCTTTCACCAGTTGTTTTCATTGTTAAAATTATTTGACATATTTGGTTATAAAATTAAAGTGGTTTTCTCACTGTAAGCTGAGACCAGGGACATATTGGACAATTGCACATTCACGAAAATGAAGAATAATGAGTCAGAGCCGTATCCTGTGAGAGGTAAATGGAGATGCTGCTGCTGAGGGCACCGAGTAAAACGCCAGGAACCCTCTAGACGTCTTTGGGAGTTTATGACAGTTTAATAATCTAGACAAAGTAATTGCAAACTCCATTTAATGTTGCAGGTGACATTGGTGTTACCGTCATGTGACCTCGTCGTATTAATTTCTCTGAGTTGCTGTTAATTCACATTCCCGAAAAGTGAAATAAGCTTAAAGTGAGAGGTATTGCTTCATTATAAGGCGCAGGAGTAAAAATGCATCATCACTTTCTTTCGTATTCCACTGACTTCTCATTTTATACAGTAACTGGAACCATGCAGGCCGTAGGCACCCCTCTGCTTTACCCGAGAAAGCTGATTCCAGAGGGTGGGCCACGGCTTGCTTTATAAAAGCCCAGATACCTCTCCTGGCAGAACCAGCTAAAATTCCATCTTGCTAAATTTCAACTCCCTTCTTGCAGCTGCAACTTGATGCCTCCTAATTCATAGGGTTTCAAATGAAATTCATGGTTATTTCTTTAACTTCTTCAGCTAACTGAACCAGTGAAACTATATATATATATATAGTATATATATATAAATATATATATATATTTAAAAATGCATGCAGACCATATAAACACATCTCCTTTTATCTCCCGTGTCTCAGTACTGCCAAGGTCCTGGTCACTGACGATGAGGAGGCTAGCAGGAAGAGGGCTGTGAGCTAAGAATGGCTGACATGGGCACTAACCAGGAGTACAGGACCCATCTCTTCAAGGGAGGGGCCAGTAGTATTCAACATCAAGACCAAAGATGCTGATGAATTAAACACAACTTCTATCTAGGGACCAGGCTCCAGGAATAGGGGCCAAGGAGCTGGGTTCTGGGCGAAGCAGCCAGCAACTAGACACACACTGAGAGGGCTCTACAGAGAGGCTGTTACCTAATATTGTCTGAATAACTGAATAGCTCAGGTCCACCAGAGTCACTCATTGCCTTGCAGGGCTCTCATTGCCTCGCAGGGCTCTCATTGCCTCGGGGACTGGGTCAGGTAGGACTACTGAACCCATCGTTTCCCTAACAGAACGGGGTAGAAGCAAGCCAGATCCAACCCCACAGGAACGCACTCCCAGGGATGACATTTCTGATTATGCACCAACAGAGTGCCTGCTTCTCTAGCACCCATCTGTGGCGAACAGGAATCATAGGGTAGACTTCTGAGCAAACATATAGGGAATTCTAATCAACCAACGATGAAGAAATCTCTAGGGTGCCAGGAGGCAGACATATTTAGAGATTTGGGTTCTTTGTTCTTCATGCCCATTGCAGCCAGCTAACTTTTGGGAGTGGGGGTTCATATGTTGTAAGCTGATTTACGTAGTGAGTTCGGCTCAAACTCACAATGTTTATGACTCAGCAGTGTCTGTCTGACATTTATTACCACTCAAACAGACTGGCAGTCATAAATCCAGCTTCGTTTTTATAGTTAAATGGCTGCTATCATGAAACAAAGGAACAAAGGGGAATAATCCACAGCTGTGCTATTCATCCTGCATCTTGTCAAAAAAATAGAAGAGTGTAGGAATTAATAGGTCATACTGTAATAGATTCATATTTATATGCATATACGCATGGACACTATATACAAATAGGAGATAAAAAACATATGCTGAACTCCACTCTGTTTGTTGGAAATATGTTGAGGAGCCCCATGGCATATCCTGCCATGTTGGAGCAAAACTGATCTCGAGCTCTCCTTGCTGGCTGTAAGTGTGGGTCCTTGTGCTGAGTAAAAGCCCAGCAGGTTGACAGAGCTTTGGGGCAGAGATGCCTAGGGAGGCGGAACTGGCAGACATGCTTGAGCCTGGAGTGGAGGTGGGGGAGTGCGGTAGAATTGAGACTGAGGCTGACAAAGGGGCTTCTTGGGAATGCACACTGACAGCTGCTGGAACACTCTGGGCTCTGCTTTTCTGGGAAGCTCTACTAGCAGCGACCCCCTGCCAGGTACGTTTCTATTTCATCATGTAGTTTTAAGAGCAAGAATGATTCAAATGAGAGAGATGGGCAAGATAGTCTTAACGGTTCCTCCAGGTCTCAGACTGGATGGTTCTATTCTACACTGAATGGTTATTAGCTAGTTGGAGTGTAGAAAAGGGAGAGAATAGGAAATGCATAAAGTTAATTTGTTTAATTTTTACAACTCTATAAGAAAGGTATCATTAGCCCACTTTAAACACCAAGAAACTGAAGTTCAAAGAACACACATAACTTGCCCACGATCACAGAGCAAATAAATGACTTAATCATACTTGAGATCCAGGGTTTTTTTAAACTGTTTTACTGTTTCCTCTATAGCATGCCCTTTGTCTGGAACTTTGTGGTCAATCAATAATTACTAAAGCACATGTGCTAAACATAACACATACAACCCCTTTATAGTGTTTGTTATAAACTGGATTACCACAATTTGCAAAAAAAAATGATAAATAGGTTTGGGTTTTGGTTTTCCCCCTCAGGGATACCCATCTCTATTCTCAGGGGGGAAAAAAGATTGGCTAACAAAGATAATTGCAAAGGAAAATGGTTTGTTCTCTGCAAATCCCAGCAGTAAGTCAGATAATATCAGACATTTCCTAAAAGTGGGAACTATACTCTATCTTGCACTCAACAGTCATAGAGATAAGGCTCTACAGTAACCATAAGATGTGTTATTATATAAAAATGTGTAAGGACTGAGTCCAAGTCCACCCAGGGAGAGGTTCACCATTCATAGGAGAATATAGACAATTTCTGAACCAGTGAGTGACTGGGAAAAAATCCCTCAAGTATTTAGTTTATTTATACCTCAACACTATCAAAGAAGCCAATGGCTGATGCTGTCACCCAGGTGGAACACTCACTTTGTTACATACCCCTGTGGGTAGCTTGCAAAGGGTACTTCATTAGCTTTCATCACACTTAAACTCCCTACACGTAAAGGACATGAGAGATGGTAGCTCACATAAAGAGGTAGGAGATGGGCTTGTAATTGGTCTTAAATTAAGTGATAAAAAGGAGGATAATGAAGAGAGAGGCTTTAAAAAACATATTTAGCCAAAAGTAGAAACTTGTTGGCTTTTTACAAATGTCTCCCAATATGGCAAATATTTCCATATACTGACTGCATTTTTTGTTACTAATCACTTTTGTAATAGCAGTGTGCTCCAGGGAAGTAAAAAAGAGTGATGGAGAAAAAGGACAAGCCACTTTAAAGTTCCGAGTATATAGTTCTCAAAGTAAATCTCACGAGTGGCAAGAAGAACTAATTCAGGAGAAGTGAGGAGGGAATACTTAAACCAGTTGTAATATTAGAGCTTGTAAAGCCCACTGTGCACATCTCAAGGGCAGGGATTGTTCCTTCTCTGTAGGGTGTGTCTCCCCGACGCTCTGACTAGACACTCTGACTAGAAGTGGATTGCTTTCTTTGTAAGATGAGCTCCCTTTACACTATCATTCTCAAGATCAGCCAAATAGATTATATATTTGCCAAAATAGAAAAACATCCCTGGCTTACACCTATGCAGCATTAACAATCTCCTTGGAGCCAATATTAGGGAAGCTAATCACATCCTCTCATTCTGAGCTTCTTGAAGATTATTTATGGCCAAGAGTAGCAGACTGATGGGACATGGAGTTGACCCAACATGGCAACTCTTTGGACTCTCAGCAACAAAATCTTTAGCACTGATGTTGTTATGAGCACTGATTAACACCCCACCAGCTATGAAGACAATTTCAAGAAATTTAAGTATATACAATAAGAAGTTGCTTTCAAAGTAGAACATATGGTCACCGAGTTGACTACCACAATGAAACCTTACCTTGCTCGTCATTTGTGGCCTTACAGTCAGAACTTTTAATCATTTGAAGAGCAACAATTCAAGTAGAAAATGTGCTAAGAGTTCTCAAAATAGCAAGAATGAAAGAAAAAGATTCAATATTGTGTATAGCAATTTCACTTTTTTTCTTTAAAAGAGCATAAGTTTAGAAGCCAAATATACTACATTATACATTACTCACACTTTCTGAAGTTAAATCAGCCTTCACGGATCCTAGTGACTTCCTGTGGAATGAGGGACCCTGAGCCTGGACTTCAAACAGCCACAATTGAGGTGAAAATTTGGTGCATGACAATAGTTTGTAACCTACTAACAATATTTGGAGGTGAGGGACAGGTAAAATTAGATTTTTTTTTCTTTCACTCATATAATTTGAAAATTATAGAATGTGGGTTTTAAAGGTCAGACTAAGTTGCTAATTAACTTGAGGCATTTGAAATTAGCAAATAAAACTGCAGTTCAGAATATTGACTAAGGAGCAGTTAATCATATGGGGACAAATGGCAGAGATGGAAAGCCAGCAGTAAAATTCTTTTTTAGCTAGTTGCCACAGAGCCTTCATATGGCATCACTAAGAACTGTTAGGTGTTCATTCCTTTCTCTTTAGACTATATCCTAAGAAAGAAAACCAGAGTTCAGCAGTGTTCTAGAAAGACACAAATCAATGCAGGCGTTCATCTGCCCTTCTTTTGACAGTATTCAGATATATGTGAACTAGCTATGACACTTCTATCTTTTACGCAACATATGAAGGAATTAAGGGTTACATAATTTTTAAACATAAATTGATTTTTAAATATAAATCACTGCCAATTTTTGGCATTCTAACTATTATAATACAAAATAACCAAATACATTCTTTAAAACCAGTGTTGACTCCACTACAGACACACCTTTGAGAATGCCTGTTTGAACACCTGTTTAAGAACACATTTTGGTTTTGCTTCTAGGTGTTTTTTTCTTTCCTTAGGTGCTACACTTGCCAGACTTGAGTTCGATGCTCTCAATCCATGCCAGGATGTTCAGGATTTCATTTCACATTAAGGTATTTGCATTTTAAATGTAAAGCCAAATTTATCAGCACGGATATCATGCAGCTCTTCAACTAGAAAACAGAGGCAGCATTTATATGGAGATTTATATTTTTAAGCACTTGACATTTATTAATTAGCTCATCCACACCACAAACCTATGAGGTAGTTTAGCATGACTTTAGCATGAATATATCATGTAAGAGGTGGAAAAAGAAAAGATCTGTTCCCGCAATAATGTGTTGCTCAGACCCTTCTCATTCTGGTCACAGAAGAACAACAATCAATTCCTTGTACAAGCTGGCCAAACAAGCAATGCATATTTATCTTGGATGGAATGTAGAGAGGGTAGTAATTTTATTACCTGACAGCTTAGGAAGGTTATTTTCTTATTGGAGTTCTAATATGTTGTGCTCACAATAGCCTGTCAGAAATACCTCACTTGAAGATCAGCCTCAGAGAAGGTGTGCCCCACCGACCCAGCCCCCAGGGCTCAAATTTCCCCATGGGAATATTAGCATTTTTCATCTATTTCATCTTTTTCTTTTCTTGGTCTGATTGGTCTAATAAACTCACTTCAACAGAAAGGTATAAAGACTCTTGCAGTTCCAATTTATATTTATATGTCATCTGAGAGGCAGATGAAAAACAAATTCTGTTGGTCTTTGTAGGCAAGCAATTGCAGATGAGAGTTTTATTACCACTTTTATCAGCAAGAGGGATCACTGTAGTCCTCTCCACTTAGCAGATTGCTTTATGATCATATTTATTAGTGCACTTGGCTGTGAAGGCTATATATAATGAAAGTTCATTAATTTGGGTTTCACAACCATGGCGCTTGTGGCCACTGGCACAAGTGCTAGCCTGAAGCGCACCTCTGTACTTAAAGAAGAAAAACTCTTTGGAAAATAAGTGATTTGCATGACCAGGACTGTAGGAGCATTTTACCTCTGCAACAACACATAGACTATTTCGACCACTTAGCAAGTATCCCTTTAAATACAAAAATTCTACTCTAATGGAAGGACACCAGTAGGCTTGTGTGGTATGTTAATTTTGAAACATTTCTCCCTCATTGGAGCAAAATTTCAAGTGGGCAGTAGCTGGTTAGTTTCGTTGACATTCCTACAAGTACTCTGGAACTGCGAAAGTACTTTAAGTATAAACAATCTGGATAGCCTCACTCTTTCAAACAGGTGGTGTTCTCCCCTAGTTCACCTGAGTTGCATGTGGATTTACAGGGAATCCCTGGGCTTGCCCGCATCTCTCCCGGAATCGCTGCTGTGATCAGGTGGCCCTGCCAGAGCAGCTCCACAAAGCTCAGATCTGCAAGGGTCTCTTCTCTCCGCCAGAACTAACTTGCTTCTTTGAAAATATTTACCTTACATCTCACTCCCATTCATTCATAACGAAACTAGAATGTGAGACATGACCTAATTAAACAAATATTGCCATACCCTATCCCCACCCCACCCCACCCCCAATAAACGACAACAAACAACTAGCTTTCCAAGCAAGAATGTTTCCATTTAGGACTTCCCAAAATATAAGTAATATTCGTAGGCTCTTCCTCTTTAAAACTGAACACGTCACCTCCATGGTTCACTGGAATGATAATTTCCTTTATCTGCACGGGCAAAATATGTAAAGAGGTTTGAAAACAAACAAAGTCGCTGGCAGGGTATTCGCTTTAACTTGACAGCTTGCCAACAAGCGATGGCGCTTCGATGAAGAATTCGGAAATAATCAGATTATTATATCTGGAAGCTTATCTATAAATGTTGGCAGAGCCTCCCTGTAAAGGAAAAGGGATCTATGTTCATAGGCTCGTCTACACTATATTAGGTTATTAAAAACACAAAAACAAAAACACCTGAGGGCATGAGCTCACTCACTAAACACAAAGGAAAACAAAGGCTTTTTTTTTTTTTTAACTTGGACAATGCTTATTTTACAGCAGAACTGACAAATAAAGCTGTATTTTACACATTTGAACTAAAGTCATCATTGGAGGTTTGTAGCGCTGTTGTGTGCTTTCCAAAACGGCAAAATAGGCTGCTTCCCATCAAACCCTCCTTCCGGCCAACAGGACAGCTGTAGCTGGTGTGGCTGCTTCTTTCTGCAGGCATGGAAACTGGCCACCCTGGTCCCTCCTGAGCGGACCCTCCTCCAGGGATGGAGCCAAATTTCAAATACCTTAATAACAACACTGTGCATTTCTAAGTCATTTCATTTATTGCTCACTGAGTTGTAACCACCTCAGCTCTCTGTAGAAAAGCAACGGGCAACCACAAACGCTGACACCAGGAGATCAGTCGCCTGTGGTCACAATGAACAAAAGGTAACCCCAGCCAGAGCACTGAGAGGCATCGTGAATGCAAGCTAAATGCCCCGCTTGGCAGTCAGCCTGCAGGAGAAGAATTAAACCTAGCCCTGGTGGAGAAGAATTAAACCTAGAGAAAGAGCTTCATGATTTACACTCAGAGATGTCCCCCCTCAGAGAGCAAGTGTTCCAGTCGGCCATGTTTGGCCACTGGTGTTTTTTCCAAAGTGATTGAATCTTGGCTCAGTAAGAGGACTTCAGTGAGACACAGAGGAATAGGGGACCTCATCATGCCCAAGGCTGTCATTCTTCAGAATTTACTTTTTTCCATATCATCATACCCCACATTCAAGCCCACAAGTTAGGCCAACTCCATAAGAAATATTCATTTACTTCTCTCTCATTTGGGGATTTATAATTCTTCTTTTGGATGCCTTTAGGAAAACATTGCATCAAGGTCAACTGCTGTGAAGGCTTTTTTGCCTAAGAAGATCATCATGCAGGCAAACTAATTCTTTTCCTAAGCTATTATTTTGGCAGCTTGCAAAAAGAACTTGGCTTAACCTTGAGAAACTGTTCTTTGAATGATCAGAAAACAGAGATGAGGATTCTTCTTCTATTTACCGGCTTCATTCTTGTTGTTCAGATGGCAAACCTGGCTCACATCTTTGAAGGTGAAATGAGAAGGACCAGGATTTGCATTATTTATCTTCTACTAATAGTGATTCTTTCTGGCTCAGTGCATGTTGCCACAGTTATGTTCGACGTGATGAAAAAATAATGTTTGTTTCTTGATAGAGGTGGTTTACATCTCAATCACTGAGGATTTAATAGAATAATTTCATATGTTAAAGAAGTCTAGAATAGACTGGAGATAAAGATTTTTCCATTGTCTTTAAGTTTAACTGATGTTCCCACTGCTTGCTTGCTATAGGGTTATAATTTAACATAAGCTGAATATATTATCAGGAAAGAATTAAAAAATCCACCCACACATCACAACTTACCACAAAATTAAAAAAAAAAAAAAGAAAGAAAGCTCATTTACTCCCCAAAACTAAGATTAGTCATATGTTAATTTGTGAATCCTCGTAAGAAATGTTCATTGTTCAAGAAAGAATCCTCTGGTGGTTGATAAGCAATTCTCCACGGCAGAGAAATCCTGATAGTTTTCTTATTTCTTGATTGATGTTTTCACTACTTATTCTTCAGGCTATAAGACAGAAGGGAACACAGTCTTATCTTCTTTCATAATTACACATTCCAATCTCTCTCTCTCTCTCTTCCTCCATCCCACATCACTTTATCCATCAAATTAAAATACAGCTAAATCTGTATGATAAATCTTTTAAGTTCTAAATAACTTTTGTATATAATAACTCAAGTATTACCAATGTCATCTCCATGTATGTATCTAGAAGAAAATATATATCTTGACATGGTCAGTCCAGACATTAAATTCATTTTGAAAGTTCTTAAAATGAAAATGATAAATAAATTTTTATTTGTGGCACATTGCATATACCCATCTTTAAATTTCAGGTATAATTACTTGTAGAAACTTCTTGTTGGGAGAGGAGAACATTACAGCATTTAGATTTCATATTATTATTAACCTCATTCTCTATTCATTCAGAACTTTCTGTTAGATAAATAGAAAAAAGTGTTTCTGGTTTTACTCTCAAAAAGTATTAATTTAAATCAAATAGTTAACTAATCTTCAAAGGTTTTTTAGTTTTGTTTTTCTTTATGGAAACCAGGTACTACCATTTATTGCATGCCTACTATATGCCAAGAATTTCACATTTTATTTTACATGTAATTTAATCCCCACAGCCACTTTAATATGAATGTTATTTCTCCTCATTTTAAAAGTGAGAATACTGAGGCTTAAACTGGCTATGTTAATGGCATAAGGTCATATGTCTATCAAGGGGTGAGGACTGAACTCTGGGAAAGGTCAGAATCAGAAGGTAAAAGAGCTTGTTGACATTACATGCAGGGGATATCTCTCATGCTATGAAGATGTCCTCTGGTTGCATCAAGACTGCCAAAACAACCCTGGACAGTGTAGCTCACTTAGTTGGAGTATCATCCCATAGACCAAAAGGCCACAGGTTTAATTCCCAGTCAGGGTACATATCCAGGTTGTGGGTTGGATCCCTGGTCTGGGTGTGGACAAGAAGACAACTGATATCCCTCTCCCTCTCTCTCTCTTTCTCTCCCTCTCTCTCTCTCCCTCTCTCTTTCACTCCCTCCCTCCCTCCCTGCCTCTCTCTCCATAAAAAAAAAAAAGGGCAATGGAAAAAAAGTCCTTCAATGAGAATAGAAAATTAAACAAAGACTGCTAAAACAGTATTTTCTAATAGTTGACTATTAACCCTGAAGTTATATTCTAGGAGGGAGTGTGGCAAAAGTGTTGGAGCAAGATAGAATCCTTGGATAGATTTCCTGTCCCTTGTCATGAAAATCTAAATATCTTAGTGGAAAATCTGATAATGAAAATTCACAAGCTACAAAAGGAAATTCTATCACTCACCTAGAAGCACACAGCATATCTGGAAATTTTATTTCCTCTCCCTCCAAAAATGCTTGATAAAATAGATCTTAAAAATAAAATATTCTTAAAATTAAAATAAGAATTTGGATATTGTTGGGATAATGCAGACCAAAAGAAAATGGAAAGCACATGCTTTTGCTTTTGCTTTTTTTTTGTAAAAATAGCTTTGAAATTTTGCCTTGGAATGACCCTAGTAATGACAGCTACTTCTAAACAGTTATAAAAAGAAAAATCCTATTTTAGAATTTCATATTCAATTTTTGCTACCATCAGGTCATGACCTAAGAAAATTCTATTCATTGCCATCGTTGTGAATTCATGTGACATAAAGGTCGAAAGGTCTCACTAAACAAACAGGTATGATCTCATTTTTCTAAGCTGCAAAGATGAACACTTTTCAAATTAAAATATGTTTGAAGTGCAGGATCCCTGTGTAACAGTAAGAA